>KK115399.1:455158-571073 GCA_000611955.2 Stegodyphus mimosarum | reverse complement strand
TCTTCCCCGGTGTTTTCCCTGAAAACAGGACCGGAAACTTAACCAGTTAACAAGGCCTGGTGTTAGTTAATATATATCTACGTGCACATGCATGTTCTGACCTTTCTTCAACCTATACCAGGGGCCAATTGAAGGGCCTTCTCGACGGAAAACGCAAAAAGGAAAAGAAAAGTGCGGGAATAATAGTAGAGATAGCTGACAAGATTTAGAGCATTTGTAAGGCGTTTTTATTCACAGCAATGCATATTTTATGTACACGAAATCCTGGATCTATAAATAAATAATTGCACAATAAAATAATCATAAACAATTTTTTCAAGTCTATTCCAGTCTTTTACGCACGTATGACCTCCATGACATTGCTTAGGTTCTATTGAATACTAATAAACTGCTAATATAATTTTTCTGTTCATGCAAATAAAGGTTACTTTTCTTTCTATGTATTTTTTACCGACATCGGTTAATACTGACCTTGAAGTCAACCATCGGCATTATTTTCGGTACTTCCCGTGTAATCGAAAGACGACAATAGACTTTGATCTATGTAGACTGAAGCAATGAAGTTTGTAACGTACATTTCCAGCTATCTTCTTATAATTTTACTGTGTACAAATCTTAATCATTTCTTTACTCTCCAGATTTATCTAATGAGGATTTTTTTCTGTTAGCTGACGTTATAGCGACATTAGGTTATTTAGAAGCAAGAGAGATGAAAAATGAGCAATGTCCCTGCCGGGCCTCTAACCACGGACCTCTCGAATACGCGCCGAGTGTGCTAACCATTACACTACGAAGGTACGCTAAGGAAGTGGGAGAAATATCTTATCAAAGTGAATTCTTAGCTTAAAAGAGCATCACATTAAGAATAGCTTAGAAATTCCAAAAAAAAGGTAGTAGTGGAATCAAAAACAATTATTACATCGCCATCATCTATTAAAACGTTAATTAAGAATCATCACAAAAAGAATCCCAAAGTCACTGACTCATGTACGAAATCTGAAATATGTTTATTCAGTCTTTGAATATTAGGAAGCGGGAGGATGAACATCAATAAACATAACAATGATTACCATATTATTCAATAGCTCAGCACTTTGTGAATTATGGTGACTCTACAATCCAGGAAGTTATAAATAAATGCAATTAAATTTAATACATGTGGTTGGCAAGGGTTCATCAATCCATTTCTACCGATTCTTTTGTCACGGTGAAATGTGTCACCGAGAGTTCAAGTTAAGAACACCTAGATAGAGAGTATATATCTGCAACTAAAAATACGGACTATGAATTTAAATACTATCATTGAAAAATCAAACTTTTAATGCTTATTAAAACAAAAAAATAATTATTAGATGATTAACCATCATATTCTTAACATTCTTAATGCTACCCCCCATGGCTACAATGTAAATCTTCTTTGAATTTTAGAGTCGAGAGCTATGTCTTAACCTTTTTTTTTTTTGGAGCGGTTGCTCAGAAGAAACATCTTTTAATTAGCTCTTGTGGGAGGTATTTCACCATATGCCAATTAAAAGGTTAAATTAAACTGCACTTAATGCATCATTGTATACAAACGCTAAATAATGCCTATTTTATTTTTTAGCGGACTTAAATACTCCAAAATTGTTCAGTATTATTACGTATTGCAATATGTATTAGTTACATTTGTAATAATCCAATAAAATAATCAGAAACTTCATTTATTACTTAAACACCTATCGTTAGCTAAGTAAAACATAGAATTCACCAAGTTTGCATCAGAAATTTTCGAATAATTTGTTTTTGGTAACTTATTATTATTAACTTCAGCTGAAGATATAATTAAGCGCGTAGGGCTCGTAATGGATTGAAGGCACACAGAACCGATGACAGTTTGATAACATTTATTTTCTCAAAAGAAACACTTTATGGTTCTGGAACTTTAAACAAAAGTATTCGCACAGCTATTCACAGTATAATAAAGCACAACCAACGGTTACAATTTAAAACTGCTACGAAAGTTAAACACAACAGAGTGCAAAGAACATGCAAAGGACGACGCTCGACGGAGATCTCTCAATACTGCGAAGTCAACTCTGAACTAAAAACTCAAAACTAAATGCTCTCTCCTGTCTTAAAAATGTTTTCCGCCGGCCGAAGAATTTCCAGTATCTTTCATTTTTCGAAATTACTGGTAGGATATACGGTTAAAGTTAAATATAAGGACCGATACAGTTACATATATGGATCAATTACAGTACCAATTACAGTTGTATAGGAACAGGACCAAAATGTCGCCAAATAGTTGCCGTTTGCCGGCTTTTTGCTATTTCTCAGCAAATTTGACGAAAACATTAGCCGCCAAAACCATCGTTAGCTTGGCGATATCTAACGAATTTAGCGAGATACACCTCAATTTAGTGAGATTTACATCAATGTTAGACTTGGCCTTGCAATGTTCAATAGATTATTTTCCTGACAGGGCTTCGCTTTTTTTGAAGCCGCTCATATTACATTACATAAAATTCGTAACAATATTTTAAGATGGAGATAAAAGTGAAAACTCCCTAAGGTGACCATCTACGGTTCCACCTGAAGTTACAATAGCACAAGGTTTGCTCTTCCCAACCAGAGCGTGATGTCATTGACTCATAGTCGGCTCAAAATACCCTTTATCATAGTTTCTCCCGCTTTTATAAGCCAAGTGATGTCACTAAACTCGAGGATCTAAAAAGAGCATAACCTTGCTTGTCTACTGAACTTGTGTTTTCCACGATGATTTTGGTCCTCACTATCTCTTCAAATAGCATAACAGTGGGCGATAAATCATTTTCAGCGGTGGTCATCTTAGAAAGAAGGTGACAGTATAAGATTTATACTTCATACAAAAAAGTGTCAGATAAAAATATTCTAAGTCATACAGAACTTAGAATTGTACCTTGACTTCTAGACATCTAGATATATGGCACTCACATTTCCTTTCTGATCATAGCGCGAGAAAAATTGGAAATATTCCTTTTTCTACCGTCCAGATACATACAAAAACAAATTTTTATACTTCACATATAAAAAATACATAATTCAATATTCGCTTCAAATAAAAAAATTGCATAAGAAGTTTTCTGTGGGACTATTTCGTTTCTCCTTTCTGGAAAAAAAAGTTGAGCAAATATTCTGCGTGGCCGTATTTTCGTAAAGCACGTGACGCGGCACCAAAATGAACACAAAGAAATCAATATCTGAAAGAGTTCCAAAAAAGTGTTCTCTCCTTCCGCTCTACTTATAGTAAAATAACATCGTTTGGAACATCTTAAGCGCCAGGAACAGCTATATTTCGGATTCTTCGTTTCGTAAAGTGGACGCGAGTGTGGTTTATAGACTTTAGATTCGCTTCGAAACGACATTACTTTCGTTTTCTGATAGCCCGTTGCAGGCTAGTCAGGAAAAAAACACAAATAGTTTTTTCATTTTTCACTATGCAAACAGGTACATTTTCTCAGTTTCACGAGCTAGAGAAAAATGGTTTTCTTTGGGCTTAGTAAAGGCTATATTATTTAGAAGTGTTACATAGGTTCACGTAAATTTTTAACAATGTATTAGAGTCTCGAACATCTATCTTTCCACTTTATTATAATTTCATTCTAGTGTTAAATAAATTGAAAGTAAGGTAAACAATGATGACTTACAAGAATGCATTAAAAAGGCGAACATTATCAACTGACTAGCGAAAATACTTTATAATGTTTATTTCAGCCGTTATGTTATTTTTATGCTAATTCTTTTCTGTAACTTCTATTTCTTTCGTCAGTTTGCACTAGAATGCACCAGTTTTAAGTTTCAATAGCGAATGAAGTTGTAATTTGGGAGAGTATTCTCGCATGCATAGCTGGTTACACTGACAAGGAAACCTATCCACTTAGTCAATCTTTGAACTTGTGATACGATTTTGTAGTTGTTATAGTATAGGATTAGAAATATAGTACCTGAACATCAGATATTTAGGCGAAAATTTCTATATGTTTCGTTGCTTTAAATGCCAGCTTGTAGGCATGATGGTAGAGAAAGTGGTTACCAATGTTTTGTTGTCGGGGTCAAATTTCGGAGAAGGCATGGATGTTTGTCAGTGTTAAGTATCTTAGAGGCACGCGGACACTTAATACCACAGAGGACGAACGTCCTCTCGAAAAGCTGGTAGTAAAAGAAAGAGTTAGGTTATAAGGTATTTCTCCCCGCCTTCTTGGCATGCCTTTGTGGTGTAGTAGTCAGCACGCTCGTGCGTATTCCAGAGGTTCGTGGTTCGAGCCCCGGGGAGGACATTGCTCATTTTTCACATCTCCTACTTCGAAATAACCTAATGTCGCTACAAGGTCACATTCTAATCTGTCGCCTGGAATGTTCATATTGTCACTTACTTATATGGTCGAGCGACAGATACAACCCCTTTCCTTTTGAACACAATTAATTCGTAGACATGATATGGATTATGTTCAGATCAGGAAGATTAGTCACAATAGCAGCAATGCTTTAAATAATGAGTGACCAAAAAGTCACCCATAGCAAACTTTCAAAAACTGTGGAAATTCTTAGGCGTATATAAATAACATATTACTTTAATGGATAACGCCCGTACGCATATAACCAAACCATAAAGTGCTAGGGTAAAGGCTCGAAGTTAGCCAATAAGGGTAAAAGTAAGTGTAGACCATAACCCTATCGTGGTGTTTGTGTTCGGTATGGTGATGTCAAAATAACATTAATAATGAGTGGTCTCTGTGGCTTACACTAGATAGGTTCCTAGTCGGTTCCCGGCTTGGTTAGAAGAGACGACGCAAACAAAACGAACTTGTTAAACATAGTCACTTTATTTATAACATTTTCGCGTAAATATGAGCTCCTTTTTAAACTGCAAGCGCTGATAGATGGTGTTATATGAAAGCCACCGTTAGAAGGCGCAAAATTGAGAAATACGACAGCGGCAGAGCGTGAACGAATGTGATAGCGATGTGTTAATTTCTAGCATACAGGTAGACGTAAATATGCAAATAATTAGTTCGTTAAGAAACTTACTTTAATAACAATAAGCGCCAATCTAACGAGTAAAGCTTCTTCACTAGCTAACAAAACCATCAGGGAAGCTGTAATAGATGATATACAGTGGCCTGTCTCCTAAGACAAAGGTTTCCAGTCACAGGAGATTACCAAGCACGGATGATCAACACTGCATTAGATGCTATCCTCCGAGTTTAGGTTCTACAGATCACGCAACAGCAATTGCCATTGCTCCTGTTGTTCAGTTATCTCGAGCACGATCAACGCCTGAAAAGGTGTAAGGTTTAGCCTAAGTTTTTAACAGTTATTTTTAAGTTACAGCTCCTTTCCCGTCCATCCTAATTTCAGCTTACAATTTCCTACCAGAATGTGTTTTTAGAATCGCGTTTAATGCAAATGAGTAAGAGCAGTATTTGAGTCGAAGTTCCATTGACTTCGAAACAAAGCATCAGAGTTTCTGATTGGCGCGCGTTTGCCATTTGGCCAAGTCTCTCTAAGCTGTTACTATGCTCGGCCGAGTATTGGCCCTTGTTAGCTTCACTAGCTAATTTGATATTTAGGGGTTAACTAGTTAGATTTGTGATAGCTTCGGTTACATCTCTTTACTTAAGCATTGTTAAGTTCTTACTTCTTTCACTTTTAAGTACAAGTGGAGGCTCTGCTGTACGCCTGAGAAAGCGGCCGACTGTGTATCTTTATTTTGGTCAATAAAGGGTAATGAACCCTTCTTGAGCTTTACGTTTCTTTTACTAAACTTAAGCGGTTATTCGCTTAGCTGTTCACTAGGTTCCTCCACATTTAGTTGTTAGATAAAAGGGAGGAACACCACAAGGCCAAGCCCGAGGAAAAAACACTGGCGAAGGTAAGACACGAAGGCACTTAATTCGCATCTCAAGCCCCCTCGCAGCAACTCCAGAAAAAAAAGTAGTAGTAAGCAATAACAGCGGCTATCACAATAGCATCTGCATGTAAACACTCCTCAACAGTACCGCCAGTACTTACCAGAATTCTCTTCTTACTGGCAAATAATTGGATATACCCAAATATAATGATTGAACGTTTCCATCTTTATTTAGTTTTCTACATTTACAACATTTGCATCGTGTACTTGCTTTGACGAAATGGCTTACCTATAGCGAACATTTTCCATGTCCTCTTATAGCCTAAGTCAGGCTGACTACGAATGACATTTTGGAACTTGTGTTAGAATGTTATATGTGCATACAGTTTCCTTACCGTACTTCCATTACCCCATATTTCTGACTATTTTTCTTTGAATTTCTTTCCAAGACAAAACTTCTAAGGATTCTCTCTGAAAAGAAAGTGGCACTAAGAATATCCTTCAAAAAGGTCGCATTTTGTGCAGATGGATCATCAACCAATTCATTTCCACGAATGCCAGAATGACGACGTATACAGAACAATTTTGACGTATGATTCCTCCAGTATCGCAAAAAAAAATGTTTTAACATTCGAATTTTAGAATATGTTAAACATTGCAAAAGGCACGGGAATAGGTCTTAAATTTAATAACATTCAGTACAAATACTCAAATCAATTTTTAAAAAAATGACGGTAGGCTCTCAATTTAGTTTAAAAAGCCGCTGGTATTTAATGCGCACGATTACTAACGGAAGTGTAAGAATGTTATAGAATAAAACAAACAAAAGATGTTACACACACAACATATATTTTAATATATTTTTGATTTATTACATTTATTCATTCAAAATAACCCTATGTAAAATTGGTCGATGATATGAGAAATAAGACACATAATTTAAGACGTCTGCAGTTATATTCCTAGTAAATGTTAGATCTATAAATGAACTGCGAAGTGTACTTCGATAGTTACTTAATACCATATTGAGATTAAAATGGTGTTTGAGATACCATATTAATACCACTTAATGCCATATTGAGATTAAAATGGTGTAACTTAAATGCCTTTTCATTTCATTTAACGTCTACATTGAAATATCCTGTATGATAATAGGAACATCTGCAGGCCACTTGGCGAAATAAATAAAATAAGCAAAGATCGCCTGAATACACTGACTATCTAACAGACGACCTTGTCACTCACACACGGTCGCGCATGCGCACGGAGCTTTAACGGCACCAAAATTTCGCTGTTTTTAACGCGTTAATATGCGTGTATCGTTTGTTCCGCCCATTTGGGCTATAGTCTCAAAACGGCATTTCGCGTCGAATGTCCGAATCGCCTTTCAAATTATTGCCACCAAATATTATCGCCCTGTATTACATTTAAGAAACTAAATAATGAAGAATCTGCATGAATGTACTTATGTTTCTCGCACTATGAAAAAACAACGGTACCTACAGTCATCAAATGTTGAATAACATAGTCCTCAACCAGAACCTGTAAACCCGAGTTTGGAATTTAGAATTTGTTTTATTGTTCAATTTCATATTCTGCAAAACTTTAATGAATTTTTGATTAAAAACAAAATACTTTCAAAGCTAGTAGTGGCAACACTGTAGGAAATAAAACATTTTTATCTCCAGCGCGCGAGACTGTCCATCGGAAATTTTAATATATCTACAAATATTTTGTTTTAAAATATTTTTAGCACAATATGGCGTTAGCCCAAATGCACGCGAAACGTGCATGCGTCTATGAATGAGGGTGGGCGGAAACCGCCCGTAAAAATCTGAAAGTTTGCAGACTTAAAAAAAAATGTGTTTGCCATTGTGCTTTTTCATCTATTTATTGATGTATATAGATTGATTGTAATATTTGTAGTTTCGAAGATATAAGCGAACACCTGAAATAGCGCCTAATTTTTGCTTTCCGATTAGACCATTATGGAGGAATGTAATCCTACGTTAAAAACATCGATTACACGTTCTTATCAGCCTCAGCAAGAAAACTTTAATTCGCTCGCGAGTAAAAAATTAAGGACAATGGTAACACGAACTTATAAAATAAAATTTATTTTCATTTCATTGTTAAATATATTTACTATATACTAAAATAAAATTTAACATTAATGACCGATTTTTAATATGATAAAGTAAAGAATAAAACGGTAACAATTACACATGTACTCATGAAACATAACATTATACCTAAATCAATAGAATAAAAAACACGCTCACTAATATGACACAAAACTGTATCTAATTCAATAAACAGAATTAATGATCAGAATAAAATCACTCAGTTAACGAAAAGTGTTTTCTTAGGGTCAGCCCTTTCCTTGTTCAGAGAAAGACACGTGACAGAGAATAAAAGTACATCAAAGTGGACATGATTCAATTGGTCGTTAATATTGCACAAACCTCAAAAGAAAAGTCAGAGATTTATACTTTGTTTCAATCTGACAAGTTAAACTACAAAAATTTGATCTCATTTTTATCCGATAGTAATTTCTACGATTGATTTTCTAATAAATATGAGTTTACTAGTACCATGAGTTCATTCAGATTCTTTCCAGGTTTTAAAAAGGAGCTTTTAAGCATCAAAGGGCATAGGATCTAGCCCTTAATCGCTTTCTTTAATTTCTGGCACTTTGACTAATCTCTCACATACATCAGCTTTATTTTTGCTCTTACGGATTAAAGATTCATAATGAACAAATAACTAAGAAGGTAAGTTTTAAAAAATACTTGGACGCAAACAATAATTGGTATCTAAGATTAAATCGCCTGTGAGCTACCATTTATTGTGTAGCTCATAGTTACACAATTACAAATAATGACAATCACGATTTACAAGCCGGTAAATTTGGGCTTTTATTTACAGTGTAATAATACTTTCCTATCTATGGTGCGAAAAATAAATCAACAAAACCTCATCATAAAGTTTAATTATCTGTATAAGGTTTATTTATCCACATTCAATTCCAGCAGCTACATTCAGACAGTCGAATAACATTACATATCGATGCAGGTCACTTTGACTAATTACGGTGAATGCTTTTGCAACTCTATCTTCCCTGCACCATCTTTTGCAGTGTAAACTGGAATACTTCTGGAGTGAGCGATCCCATAAAAATTCACTTAAATGCTTCTGAAATGTACGATTCCATAAAAAATTATTTGAATACTTCAGAAGAGAGCGATTCGCCAAACGTTCATTTGAGCACTTCTGGAGTGAAGTATTTCATAAAAGTTAGAGTAGAAAAAACAAAACAAAATGAAATTTCTATATTTTTAAACTTCAAATAAACCTTCATTACGTGAATGTTGGGCAAAATACGCAAGACTTACATCTTGCATGTTTCTGGAGTACGTAGTTCCATAAAAATGAGAATTGTTAGTAAAGATCGAATTTAAATCTATACGTATGTTCACAGGAAATTTTATGTAAAGCTTTACAGTGTGCCTGTTTCGCAAAGTATGAACAGATTTGCAGAATTGCTATCTTACTTATGACTAGTGAACTGATTCATATCCAGTCAACTAACATAACAGAATATCGTTAAAATTTACAACAATAAATCCATATTATCTTCAGTACTAGAATTCTCAAAACAAGTAATAAATATCATTTGAAACAGAAATTTCCATAAGTTGATTTCTTCAGAACAATATGCTTGCAGAAGAAGAGGAAAACAAAAACTCTTATCCCAATCCTCCACTGGATTCCCCAGAGATCGATTGTCATTAAGCAAACATAGCCATTTTCAAAAATAAAATATATTAACATGATTTTAGATACAATTTCCTAGCAATTAGTATGCATTACTTGCAAACAGAGATATATATTTAATGCAAAACAATTAATTCCTAATTAACAAAACATTAAAGAAATACTGCCTTAATTTCCTGTATATAGGAATCTTATATCTCAAGTTTTAATTAATTAAAAAGCTATATTTTAACACTTTAAAACTGGTCTTTTACAACTACAATCAAAATCCAAATTTAGAAAAAAATTATACTTAAAATATCTTGTGAGGTTTTCCATAAAATTAAAAAAAAAATTAATAAAAGTATTCCATCAATGTAGTTCCGTATAAATGTTCAGCCATCGTGTACTTTGATATATTGAAATAATCAACCAGCTACATAAATTTTTTAAATATTACTGAATACAAAATATGCAAGTAGAAATGCATCAATATGTAAATTATAATGCTAGATATCGTAGTACAGCGAGTGTTTATATAATATATAATAAATAAATAAAAATGTGGTATAAATAATTCAAGGTTTCATAAACATGTTTTTTCTCTTGCTATTCGAATGCGTAATAGTCATAATTCGTAACGTTTCTCTTAATTTACCAACAGTTTGCAAATTTTAAATTTTGTTTTTTCTCTTCTGATTTCGTTAGCATAAAAGTCATTCGAGAAGAATATGCAAATTAGTTAGGAGAAAGAAAAGGTTGATAGAACGAATATACATAATATTATAAGGTATTTCTGCCGCTTCTTCGCATGCCTTCGTGGTGTAGTGGTCAGCACGCTCGACGCGTAACCGAGAGGTCCGTGGTTCAATTTCCAGAGAAAGTGTTGCTTATTTTTCAATATTCCTGCTTCCAAATAAATACCTAATGTCTCTACAATATAAAAACAGCATGTTAAAAATAGCTGAATTGGATTTTGACTTCACATGAAATAGTTTGCCTGCAATTGCACAATATGAATACTATACTTCGGCTGGTTATAAGTGGAATTAGCCAGACACTGTTTATGAATATCGTTTTCTAAATTATTTCTAAGCTTCTGCCCGATCTATAAGGAGAAATTTTTTTATAATTTTAATTTACACTACAAGATGGGTTAAATAAAAGTTACTCTTCAAGTCTTCCATTTAAGTTGATTTATTTGTATTTTGATTTATTTGTATATTGATTATTTGTATTTAGCCGGGCCTTACACAGTGTGAAGAGGCTTCATTAGGGGGGATCAAAATCCCGTTTTCCAAATATTTGCGAAAAACTGACAAAAAGCACACTTAAATTCATTTTCAAGGTTATGCGCTGTTCTAAAGATAGAACTAACACGGCGCCAGGTAAAAGTTTCAGTAAGAACTGATACAGTTATGTTCGCATTTCGGAAATGAGTTTTCGAAAAACCATTATCCACTTTGGCTAATTTCTTCACGGCTTTCAAAATATTCCAGAAAACTTAATACAGAACGCATTTAAGCTCTGTTTTAACTAACACTGCGTCAAGTAAAAGTTTTAGTAAGAACTGATACATTTATGTCTTATTTTCGAAAGTGAGTTTACGAAAAACCATTATCCACTTTGGCCAGTTTCTTGACCATTTTAAAAATATTCGAGAAAATTTAATACAGAAGGCACTTAAGCTCTGCGTTAAAGGTTCTACACTGTTCTGAAAAGTTCTACTCAGCTCTACAGAGCGCCAGCTAACGGTTTTAGTAAGAAATGATAGCGGGAAAGCAACAATGGTGACGTGAACTTAAGATGCGTGTTTTGAACGCAAAGTTCTAATGTATACGCACTGAGTGTAGACCAAGTCGGATGGGTTTTCGCAATCTTATGTAAACAGTAACCTTCCTCTTATTTTAAGAGCGCGCAAAATTTCATCAAAATCCTTATAAAACTGTAGATTTCTATGAATTACACACACAAGCAATCCAAAGAACACTCTTCTTTATATATGAATCCAGCTAGTACCATTTCATGTACCCAGATAAAAATTAATATCAAGTGAAATGAATTTACGTTTATTGCTTTTAAATCACTTTGTTTACTAATTTATAACGCAATAAATTTGAAAGAAAATTTAAACGTCTTACACTTTCTTGAACTACGATGTACTGCCGCTTGGAGGGTGAAATTATTCTAATTAGGAATATGTCATCACTTTTCCCTTAAATCGCTGAGGTTGCATATTAAATTCGGGAGACTAATACACATATTGATACTTCGTTTCCCCAAGTGGCAACACACTTCTTTTACATCGCCAAGTTTTCTGATTAAATCTGAAACAAATATCTTACGCTATCCAAACTAGCAACATAAAACTTTTAAATCGCGGAATTTTGAATCAAAAGATCATTCAATTAACGTAAAATATGTGTATATAAAGAGTGCGGACCCCGTGGGATGGCTTTTGAGAAATCTTACGTACACAGTGACGTTCCTCTTGTTTTGAAGCCCAAGTGAGACAAATTTCATAAATATCGGAATAAAACTGTACATTTGTATGGAAGACAAGCAAACGGAAGCTCTTCTTTATTTATATAGATTTGGATTTAAAGGAAAACAGGATAAATAGATGATATGTACTTTTCAGTCTTTTTCCAAATGGGATTTAATAGTTTACTGCAGGTTTAAAGACTATAAATGAACTAAAAGGTTATTACTCTGCTGATGAATGTTTTTTCCAAAATGTACCTACATAGCAGTATCTAACGCAAAGTTACTTTTCAAAGTGTCGACAAGTTAAAGCTACAATTAATTCACGCACAAGCATAGATTAAATATTTAACAAAATTTTATTCTTTCATAGTGGATGACACCTAAAATTGGAATGTACACTGCGCAAAAAAAGGGGAGGAGACAGTTCTATATCTCCCGTTCCATTGGGCCGATTGACGACCTTCAACTTGCATTTTTCATGTCTCTAAAGCGAGACCTGGGATATGGATTAGATTTGTATATAGCATTGTCTAATGTCTGTATTTTGACACAAAATTTGGACTTTACTAAAATAACTTGGCAATATTTTTACATATTTCGATTCTACGACTCAAATTATGCCAAACTACCAAGTTTTGTAAAAATCGAGCGAGTAATTTTTAAAACATTAGCTCTCAAAATTTTAAGCCCTCAGTACTAATTGAATTTGATATATAATTATTGATATCTCTTTTTACTTCCTTGTACGAAGGAAGTATTGTAATCGTGAAAAATTTCGTGTACCATATTTCTACGAAAATATCTATTTTCACCGCTATCGAATCCAATTTAACAGTGTTTTTGAGTGACATCCGTACGTAAGGGCAGAATAAAGGACTCTTCCGCCCCCCCCCGAATAATCATAAAACAGATTTAAAATGAATTCTGAAAAGATTTTTTTCGTGGCGTCTGTGCGTACATACGTTCGTAAGAACGAACTTACGTATGTATGTATATATGTATGTATCTCGCGTAACTCAAAAACACGCAGCCTCACAACGTTGAAATTCTGTATATAGTGCTGCTATAACATGTATATGTGCACTCCGCGTTTTCGTTGCAATAGGATGCACCAAAAGTATATAAATATACGTATATATATATATATATATCCACTCTGCTACTCGGCTCAGTGAGCTCAGTTTCTTTATTCTTATAAGTTTGTGAATTTTTTGCTTTAAAAATGATTGAATTATGTTTTTTTTTATGTTTCGGTTAAAATTTTTATGCCCTGAGTTAACCTGCATGCAATAATTGTGGAATTATCAACTATTTAAAAGTATTTTAAGTTCGGCTAAGCCTAATTTTTGGTTATGATAGCGGCCATATTTGTTTACATTTGAAGCTTAGCAGAATAGTGGATTTGTTGCCAATCTAGAGAAACTAAGCTTCGCAACAACAAAGTAACGTCTTATTTTATTATCGCGAATTAAATTATGCTTGATTCAATCTGGAATTATCATTTAAGTTATTAGCTGGTTTTTTCGTATAAATTGTAAACATTGTTTTTAATTGTTTTAATTGTACTTGGGGTTTTATGTTTTTCTATATCTTTCAATTTTTAGTGAAAATGTTTTGAATTTTTATGTATTTTTGCCTTACCGCGAAGTGAGAACTGAATTAATTAGTAGAGCATGCGCATTAGGCGACCAGCGCTGAATCGTCTGTGAAAAACTGTTTCTTTTTTATTTGTTTAATTTCTTTTATACATCGTTTTAGATTTGTTACAGTATTTGAATAGAACTTGTGGTAATTCTTCAGATGCCATAGTTTTTGCTCACTCTGAGTTATAAAATGAATGAGATGTAACGCTGTTAAGCGAACCTAGCGCCGAAGCGTGGCTATGGTAAATAAATATTGTGAACTTTAAAGACTTCATTTATTCTATTGTGATTTATGCTCTATCGACGAAGTACTAGATTTAATTCAAAATTCGTTAGCTGTTAATTCAATATGTTACAATGAAATGCAGGAAAATTGCGTATAATTTAATATTCCATACAAGGAAGTCATGTGATGTACACATTAGATTTTTTTAATTAAATATAATTGATTTCTTCTTCCAGAATTCGAAATTTAGGCTTAATCCAAATGTAATTGGCACATTTTAATGATTTATTTTTTAAATTTGTATTTTAAAATAGTTTTTATAAATTTTTCGAAAAACATTTTGAATTATAATCTATAAAGTTTTTAACATCATCTTACAGCATACGTATTTCTAAGAATATTTGCCAAATATCAGAGTTTTTACTTCTTTGTACAAAGTAAAAAGAAAGTATTGTAATCGCGAAAAATTTCGAGTATCATATTTCAACGCAAATATCCATTTTGACAGCTATCGAATGCAATTTAACGATGTTATAAAACTGATTTAAAATGGATTCTGACGCGATTTTTTCGAGTGTCTGTGCGTACGTACGTATGTATATATGTATCTCGCATAACTCAAAAACGAGTAGCCTCAGAACGTTAACATTTTGTATACAGGATTGCTGTAACATGTAGATGTGCACCTCTTTTGGTTGCAATCAGCAGTACCAAAAGTATCTAAATATATATAAATATTAACAAAAATTTCTATTCGTAAAAAGCAAATTAAAGTAAAAAATTAATTAAAGAAATAGGTTTAAAAGAAATTATAAATAATTTATATTGCTGCGAACTAATCTACAATATCATTTAAATTCTGAGAACGTAAGTAAATCAAGTGCAAGTATCAAAATCTATTAACAAATATTTTAATAATTTTTTTAAATTCTAAAAATTATAAAAATGCATAAGTGAATAATTGTTGAGCTGGCAGAAGACAGACTTATCAAGGGGAAGTTGCCCTCAAACCTAACTCTTAATTATTCAATTCGTTTTTCGTCATTCATGTAGGCAAGTGTAAAATTCAATTCATTAAGTGATTTTGTAGATTAATAGATTTTGATACTTGCACTTGATTTACTTATGTTCTCAGAATTTAAATGATATTGTACATTAGTTCGCAGCAATATAAATTATTTATAATTTCTTTTAAGCCTATTTCTTTAATTAATTTTTTACTTTAATTTGCTTTTTATGAATAGAAATTTTTGTTAAATTCAAATTTCATTCCTTGCAGCAATGGCGCAAGAGAATTATTTAAATTTAATTTAACTTTACTATATTCTTTAGAATAAGTATATATAAGTCTGTTATTCGGCTCAGTGAGCTCAGATTTTTTATTCTTATGTGTTGGTAAATTGCACATTTTTGGCTTTAAAAATAATTTAATTATGTTGTTGATATCTTCGATTAAGGTTTTTATGCCTTTTGTAAATCCGCATGCAATATTTGTAGAATTATCAACAATTTAAAAGTTGTTTAAGTGAGGCTAAGTCTAATTATTTTTACCATAGCACCCATATTTGTTTACGTTTGAAACATAGCAGAATAGTGGATTTGTTGCCAATCTAGAGAAACTAAGCTTCGCAACAACAACGATAACGCCTTTTATTATTACGAATTAAATCATACTTAACCCCACTGTTTAACTGAATTTATTCGAGGAAATAAGTGTTTAAGATTTACTTCGTAATTCTTAGTATAGATATTTTGAGTTTTTACGTATTTTTGCCTTTTCGCGAAGTGAGAACTGAATTAATTAATTGAATGAGAAATTTGTCTGTAAAAAACTGCTTCTTTTTTTTGCTTGTTTAATTTCTTTTACACATCGTTTTAGATTTATTATAGTATTTGAATACAACATGTGACATGGATTAGGTAATTCTTCAGATGATATACATAATTTTTGTGCATTCTGAGTTATAAAATGAGTGAGATGTAACGCTGTTAAGTGAACCTAGCGCCAGAGTGTCGCTATGGTAAATAAATATAGTGTTTTTTTAAAGAGTTCATTTATTTTATTGTGATTTATGCGCTATCTGGGAAGTAGATTTAATTCAGTTCAATACGTTTAAATAAAATGCAGGAAAAAATGCGTATAATTTAATATTTAGTACAGGGAAGTCAAGTGGTGTACATATTAGATTTTTTATTTATCGAAAATATCCGAAGATATACATGAATTTATATATTGGCGCTTTCGACATTTGGCATATTTGTTGCAAGCGATAATAACATCAAATTTGGTTTAGTCACTTTGTTAAAATTATTTGAAAGTAATGAACATGAACTATTTTTCCGTCGTGTACAATGAAAAAAAGGAAAGGAAAATAGGTTGCGATAAATTAAGATGTCTGCCAAGTGAGTTATTTTTGGCGCAACCTGAAAAAAATCCGCCAAGAAAAATTTTTAAATTTCTCCGTAAATTTCGCAAAAAATATTACAAACTGTAATATTTAGGCATAATTTGAGTCGTAGAATCGAATAATGGAAAAAAATTGGCTTGTCATTTACGAATTTTGTGTCAGAATACCTACATTTGAACAATGCTATATATAAATCTAATATATATCCTAAGTCGCGTTTTCGAGACATGAAAACGCAATTTAAATGTTGTCAATCGGCCCAGTAGAACGGGAGATATAGAACTTTTTTTTCTACGCATTATATAGCTCAGAAGGTCGATTATCTTCTTGACAAAACATTCAAGTAGGCGACTTGACCTTGTAATATTTAAATTACTACAAAGCAGTTTCTCTTAAACAAGATACATTTGGTTATTCTTCTCGATTTCTCACTACAAACTCACTTACTAAACTCGACCTCAAATGAGAAATCTGCGCCCTCCGACAACTAGGGTTCGGCGCTAAATTCTCTTAAGCAGTATAGCGGCTTTATTTCGCTACCCATGAGTTACAGTTAACTTAAATAGATTTCAAACTATTTTTCGCTAGCTCTTAATTCACATAACGCTCTATACAGAGCAAAAATATGTGAGGTAAATCAAAGAGAATCTTTTAATGTTAACAAAGCTTTAAAAAATTACCTCGAAGTCTCAAACAGGTAGAAGTTATTTAAAATTTAATGGTAATGAAACCTGCAATTTTAAAGTTTCAGCCCATTTTGGACGAATATTTACAATACTCAATAGTACTTGCATCTAAATGTTTCCAAGTGCACAGGCAGTTCTCTCATAGTAAGGATATTTATCTAGTTTTCAGTTTTCAAATTCAGATCACCACTGCCTGAGTGATTAAAATTGCTGAACCCGAATTTAAGTGCTGCGAACGGGATGACTGCTTAGGTGTTTTTGTGGTTTTCCTGGTGGACAACGTGCATGCAAGAAAGGTGTCCCTTAGAGGAAAAAAAAGTCTTGAGCGAAAGCATCTCTCTTAGGTAGATAGTCCGTCTGTTCTTTACTGTATTACAAATAACCTAACTTAACCTATTCATGAACAAGTTAAGCGAAACTAACTGAATTACAAATAATACACTTCAGAATAACTGAAACACAAATAATATACATTAGAGATTTGAATACGTTGAATGTCAATACGTTGAATACTGTGAATATGTCAATATGTTGTCACTATATTGGAGAAAGGAATTCAAACTAATTTAATTTAAATGCAAGTACAAAATACTTAAGACATTTAAAAAACTGCGGGAGAAATACTATAAACAATAGTGTTGTGAGCTATCGGTTCGTTGATACCTTTTTAAATAACGTCTCCAGATACGTAAGGAATTCATAATTTATTGTTATTATTTTACATATTTTATTGTTATTAAAAATTCACGACACATACTACAATAAATAGTTGGAAATAGCTCAATGAGAAAGCGGATACTCAGCAATTCCTCCTTAGCGCAAGAAAAGTATCGACAATTCCCAAAATTACACAGATTGAAGTCTAAACTGCAGTTCAGCTAACTCTCTTTGAACCGTTAAATCTCAGTTGATTAACTGCTACTGTAACTGTTAACTGCGAGCGGTAGAGACGCTGAACACTGGCTGTTCGACCTGGGTTCGAATCCTGGGAAGCGGGGTAGCTGCATGGACAGTTTTCGTGGTTTTCCCGTGTGTAACGTACACACGAATTAGTTCTCTTAAAATGTCCTCCAAAAAGGCATCCTTTCTCTTAAGCAAAAACCCTCGTGTGTTTTCCCATAGCCAAACAACCAAAAATCTCGGAGCCGTATTTGTATAGTGTTAGCACGGCATTCCGAAAGCTTCGGAAAGAATGGTTGCACAGCTTTAAAATCGTGTTTCCCGAATCTTCCAGAAAGTCACGAAAAACCGCCAAACGTCGCTAAATTTGTGACAGAATTGTCGCGAGGTTCGTAGAAGTGTGTTTTTGGTATCTCATGTTCTGTTTGAGTTATTTTTAAAATTTAAATGCTGTTGGACTCAGAATTAAAAGAATGGCAGTTCTGTACAAGATATAAATATAATAAACATGTGGCTACAAATTCAATTAAACATAAAATCATCCCTTCCATCCTAAAATCGACAAATAAATAAATATCTAACTAAAGCAATACACAAAATTACAATAACATAAAAAAGAAATATGAAATCTAAAAGCATTTAAATATTTATAAATATTTACAACAAGAGAAACACGAAATTTATACATATTGTTAAAGTAATTAATAGAGCTGCTTGCATTTTGTCGCTGGAACATTAATCTTTACCCCGAAACGTACTGATATAAAGAGTTTACTTCACTGTGATAGAAGTTTTGCCGTTTATTAAACTTCTCACTTGCATCCCACGATAAGCAACTGAATGACAGATAAATTTTAAAAAAATTATTTCTGAAAGCTTCATGTTTTTATATTTTTTCTTCAATTAATTTGTAAATTAATTTAAAGACTTTTGAAGAATCTTATATCTTTTTCACACGTTAAAGAAATTAAAGAAAGAAATAAATTATTTTTTGAAAAGCAATTATAGTTTTAGATATTTAAAGCTGCTATGGCACGCAAAACTTCACAGTCTTGTCACAATCTGTCCGAAAGAAAAAGAAAATTGTATTCGGCCGTTCTCGCGATAATTTCTGTGACTGAGTGACACACTATTACCACTGATTGGCAGTATTCTAACACCCGACACAAACCTCATTATATCACGCAGGCACATGTACCACTTTTACGAAGAAGGGTGTTATGGTATTCCGCATGTCATCGTTTTGGAGACAGCTTTTGGTCATTAATTTTTCCGCGTCCTCATTAATGGAGCGGAAAAGCTGGCTCGGCGGAAATAGAAACTTCTACGGAAGAGGATTGTAAGCTGGCTCTCTCTCTCTTTCTATACAATAAAAACCGCTCTAGTAGCAAGATTCACGCGATATATCAAAATAAATGCTACTCATTTAGTGAGCCTCATAATTTTGATAAACTAATGTTGAATGATTGTATCCGTAACTAGCATAGCACTAGTACTTCATGAATATTTAAATGAAAAATGAAAAATATTCTTCCCCCCCCTCCTCTATCTTTTTTTTTCCTTAAAGAAAAGTGACTTTTTAAATTCCTATTCGCAAATGTTCTTATTAAAGAGTAATTTATTTGTCACCTCATCAAAGTTTAAGCATTAAGAATTTCGTCGAAAATAAAGCTAATATAATTTTACAGCTACCTGTATTTCATAATAAAGAAAACTGTAGTACTGAATAACTAACTTGACATGTCATCAAAGTTTACGCATTGGAAATCTCGCCACAAATGAAACTAATATTGCAGGGTACAAATAAGTAATATAAAAAAATAACTTAGTTCTCGCTTTAACAAAGCTTACTCATTGAAATTTCGGTCATGAATAAAACAAATATTATAGAAGTACTATTAAAGAACAATTTATCTGACAAGGTATGAAAATCTACGCATTTGGAATTCCATTGCAAACAGCAGAACTAAAGAATAACTTCTTTAACGCATCATCAAGGTTTATGCGTTCAAAATCTTTTACCAGAAATTAAACTAATATTGCAAAACACAAACAGCATTATTCAATAATAGCTTATTTGAATCGCCATCAAAGTTTATGCGTTGAGAATTTCATCGAAAATAAAACTTCAAGGTATAAATAACTATTGCCTAGAGCAGTTTCCGAAAACATCCCACTTGGTGGACTGTTTTAAAATGTATTTCACACAACTCAAAATATATACAACGCAAACGTCTATATAGAATACACACTTCACATAAAAGTGGCAACTGAATTCTACAAAATTAACGACTCGCACTCCACAGCAACACATTTTTCGCGAATCTATGATTCCTGACAGGTCAAGAGCGTGCCGCAGGCGCCGGAAGAGATATTTACCTGCTACTTTCAAATAATTAAAAGCCGCGTTATTTAACAGCATTATATTCAACTCATGTCATTCCTTTATATATTCAACTATTTATATTGTTACAACTAATGACATTTTATATTTCAGTCCTTAGTCGAAATTGTAGGTACTTTTGAGGATGGATAACATGAATATGAGCTACTTTTCGTTAGTTGTTCCACCAAGAAGGCATCCCTGTTCTTACGCAGGTTAGCCCTCGATAGCTATACTTTAATCATTTAAGCTATGGTAATCTTTGAGAAACATAATTGTGCACAATGGGTTTGGTTTATGTAATTATAGCAAAGCCTTGAATGCTATCTGCCTAAGGAAAGGGATGCCTTCGTGAAAGATTTTCTAAGGAAAACTGGCTCGTATATATGTTATACATGGGGATAACCACGAAAACGCCCATGCAGACAGCCCGTTGGCGGAATTCGAACCTCTGACCGAACTACCAGTGTTCAGCGACTTTACCGCCTGTGGGCTTATGCACAACGGGAATTATTGCTGTCAATTGATCAAAGTGAGCTTTCTAACAGAAAAAAATTCTAGGAGATTCCGATCTGGATGATTTGGGGCTTGTCATGCATATATGCTACGTCTGCCAATTTATCCACAGGCAAATGATATTCAACCAACCACGAACATGATCCTCAAAATTCACAACTGTTGCAAACTGTGCAAGTGAAGTCGTTGATTACCAGCATGATGCAAGTCTATGGAATGGCAAACACAGCATATTTGAAAATACTGACATTCAACCTGATTCCCTGAGATATTTTTCTCTAGGGAGGAAATGTACCGCCGTAAATAATGCAGCTTAGATGAACTGGAAACAAGAACCTCCAAAGTGCACAATAATGATCTACAGTGCTTTCTGCAGTCGGCAGAAGCAGACGTAAACAATTTACTACCCCCCCGAAAAAAAACTTAGAATAATGAGGCAAGTATTTCAAAAATAAGTGTAGTTTAAAATCGTGCCCTCGAGGGTTGGCGTACGTAATAGCTGCAGTTTCAACAAAATCGATTACAAATAAAGACGCTACAATCATTTATAGTTTTAGAACGTCTTATCATATCTTTATATTTATTTTGTTATTATGGAGTGTCATGACATTTATAAATATACTTATAAATACTGTTGACAATCCATGCATATCTTAATAACTAACTTCATTTTAAAGTATCGATCACACTGTTCAATAAGCATTATTCAAAGGCGGATTCAAAAAATACAAGCTTCAATACGGCTATTTATGCACCCCTCTCCCTAAAAAGAAGAATCCAAATTTAGCCATATTTATGAGGTTCCCTTTTTTAAATTACACAAAGGCATTACTCAGAATAACAGAGAATATAATAAAGAAAAATATGCTTTCCTTTCATTTTCGACTTAAACGTTTGCTATTTGGAAGGAAGTGTCATTGAATCTACGCTATTTTTGCAACCGCTGATTTCCCTAAGGGTTACACTATAACAACGGAATGGAGGAAAAGGCGAGAAAAGGGGATCGAAGGTTTAAATGGGGAAGAAAGGGAAGAGATTGTGATACTTTCTTAAGTATTTTCTTCCACGCATTTGTTCCGAAGATTTTTGTTGTCGTCAGGCAATCGTTACCGCTTTTGTTGATCTCATGTTTCTCTTAAAAAGCACCAATTTTCTTCTTCGGTTTTCTAAAGAAAAAAATACAAAAGACATATACACAGTTTCCACCTTTCTTATATTGGATGGCATAGAAATTGCAAAGTTCGAGCTAAATTTACGTGCTTGCTATTCTTTTACTATTTCGGCTATTTTGCACACGCAGTTTAACTTTTACCTCAAAACAGTAAATGTTTTAACCAAATATATGTAAATATTTCTTTCAGATGAGAAATCAGTATTTCATAGTACATTCATATTATTATTATAAACAACATGCGAAATGTTATCAGCCATTTTACAATTGCATATATGTTTTCAACTACCAACATTCAAAATGTTTCTGAACATTCGAGAAAATTTTGAAACATTCCAAACACGAAGCATGAAGCCGATTATCATTTATAAAAAGGCGGATGTATAATGAATGAGCAAAATAAATAGTTTTATTATTACAACAAAAAATCAACATTATCACAAAATGTTTTTAACATTTACAGCAACTATTCTTAATAAAATTTACATAGCTTTATATCCTATAAAAAATACTAATTTACGTACAAAGAGACAGATAATAATCTGTCTTTTTGTATTATATATATCTGAATTGTTCTTTCAAACAGAGAAGCTTAATTCAGCTTGGTTCCGCCCGCTTCTCACAAACAAACCAGACCGAGATTTACCTTTCAAAAACAGAGCGTAAACTCAAGTAACTAACAACTACGCTGAGTTTCATTAACAACTAAATTTAATTTAAATACTGCACTATCTTCATTTTTTAATTCATGTCACATATAGCTAAACTTCAGCTTTCAAATTTGATTCGTTTTTTGAAGGCCATTTGGCAACGCAAATGATCGTAAATCAAAACACTTTTTCGCATAGGAATTGCCGTAAAATGGGTTAATTCGTTCTTGGACTCCAGTTGATCATTTATTTAAACTTTACAACAGAACTTTGCGCAGAAGTTCATCAACTAAAACCAATGAAAAGCGTTAGATTTAAAACAAAACAAAATATACACAATATGAAACACGTAACATAGACAAAAACTGAAGTCAAACTTCGTTTAACGAATTAAAATCCTTTCTGAAGGCCGTTCAACAACTACAATGTTCCTAAACTAAAACACGTTTTCTCACAGTACATGTTTCAAAATGGGTTTATTCGTTTCTGGACCAGATGACTGATTAGTTAAACTTAATAAAAGATATATGTGTAAATGTTCGTTTCCCAAAGATAAATACAATATTAAAAAAGTAAAATAGATGAAAACATAAGTCAAATCTCAGTTCACGAATTAAAATCGATTTTAAAGGCCGTTCATCAAATGAAATTTCGTAAACAAAACAATTTTTCCCAAAGGCATTAGTATAAAATGGGTTAATTCGTTCATGGACTACGAGTGACTACTTATTTAAACTTAATAGTGGTATTTTGTGTACAAGTTTATTATGAAAATCAATGGAAATCATCAAATCGAAGACAAAAGAACTTAACACAAGATTAAAAATTAAAAGAGGCAGATGCTTAATTTAATTTTACAGTACGAAGGATAGCGGATGGCATAAGTGCTAAATGATAAGGAAGATGTTATTGTTTAAATGCAAACATCTCTTCCATAAAAAACAAAAGTAGCTGTCTTTGGGAGATATCTTCTTTCATATTTTTGTGTCTAGGCACTACTCCGCTCTGCTTAAGAACACCGGGCCTCTATTTCTCTTAAAATTGTTTTCTGTCTAAGTTTTAACATGTTTCTAAAGTGAGACAAGGCATTGTCGTTGAAAGTGCTTACGCTGTAGCTGGCTGTTTTTTTACTAGGGTGATATCTTACGTGAAAACTTTGCATCCCACCCCATTTTCCACAAATTTCACAGCTCAGAGAACTAGGATCATTTTTCTTTGTTCCTCTCCTCCTTAGGAAAAAATTTCTTTCACAATCACCTTTTGTTGCTGCTTCTAAAGCTGTTGAACTTCTTTCTTGCTGAGCTCATTTTTATGGTGTTCTAGCAACTTCTCCACGTCTTCACTGTTGACGTCTTAATCGGTGCTTTTGCCTAGAGACACAATATTATAGCCAGTAAAAAGAATACAAAGAAAACTCAAAAACTCTGCCTGCAGCCCAATCTAGCCGTAATTTCTTCCAGAACGAATTTATGGTCCTGTAAATCACTTGCTGCCAGGCTTTATTAATGAAACTATGTAATAAAATATGCTAAAATTATGTGCCAGAAGTCCTCGAAAGTTAAATTGTAGCTTAAAAGTTTTCTCAATACAACTTGGAAAATCACATACTGATAATTTGAGTGTTTGTAACTCCAGACACCATTCGTTACCCAAACCCGTTTTTTTGTTCAGATAATTTGTTCATGAGGTGTGGCTTTAGTGAACTGGGATTCCACTACATTCGCTTAGATTCCCAGTCTTTTCCTTTCAACGAGCTTTCTAAAAGAATGTTTACTCCATTGATATCTTACATTTTTCTCTATGGCAACATAATTATTTTACATAATAAGCATCATCGTCATATTTCTCTACATTATACATAATCATAATTTAAGTAACTTAACATAACAATTAGATTAAGAACAGCAACAAAAATTTTGGAAAAAAAACTTCATTTGATTTATAAGGTATTTCTCCCGCCTTCTTCGAGTGCCTTCGTGGTGTAGTGGTCAGCTCACTCGACGCGTAACCGAGAGGTCCGTGGTTCAATTTTCGGCGAAGGCGTTGCTCATTTTTCACCTCTCTTGCTTCGAAATAACCTAATGTCTCTACAGATTTATGTTCTATTTTTCGTATTAGCTTTAATTTTATGAATATGAACAAGTTTTCAGAAACAAAGTCACAGATTCCAATTGCCCAAAAGTTCAATTTTAATCAATGCCATGGCTGAGCGTAATGTATGGATGAATTTTTTATATTTATTTATCCTAAAATTACTCAATTTAATTAAATCGCGTCATTCGAAAGTATTCAACCTGTTTCTTTTTTCCGTAGTTGGCTTAACTAAAGATTAATACGTAAGAAGAGAGAAAATTCAATAATGTTGGTTTGTTTTGCGAATAAGGTTGAAACACTTATTCCGAATATAACTTGGTTGTAGAAACAAATTTTATTTTGGGATATTTTTCTCGTATGTAGGTAGAATTCATTCGATCAACACTCCCTTTCCCTGAAAAATTTCTCACAAAACTGCCCAAGATTCATTTGTTGCGTGTGCTGTAGTTCCAGCGTGGTGGAAAAACAGAACTTTTAGAGCAGCATTGATACAGAAAATGCCGTAATATCTTTGCATTTCTTTTCCATGCCGTAATAAGTCTTTCGTCCTTCTTTCTCAAAAAACAAAAAAGACATATTAGTCCATGCCATGATGGGAGAAAAAACATGGCATGGCTTCGTTGCTCAATTATATACTATATTATTTATACAACACGAGCAACAGAACAGCAGCGTAGCCCTTTAAAATCATGGAAATCCTGAAGGACCTTACATATGATGCAATAAAAATACAACTTTAATATAGGTATAAAATATCAAAATTACAGGGTAAACTGTTGTAATATAAATACATCGGAGTCATAGGCACGTCGTCTCATAAGAAAAATAAATTCAGCTATCAATTAAGTTGGCTGCCTATTCGAAAACAAATACGAGCAGAAGAAGCAAAAAGTCATCTAATTTCTAGTGTTTTCACAGCGAGAAGACAACAGACATCAGAGAGACCCTGATGAAAATATTTTTTCACTTCAATACATGCAATGAGATAAACAAAGGGATTAACAGCACAGTCTGTATGACATCTTAGGCATTACTGGAGCACTGTCAGTGATTACGACTGTGCTAGAAACTTGTTACTGCACCAATTTATGAACATTATATTGGTAGAAAAACAAAAGATTACTTTGTCATTTTCTTGAAAATATTACCGAAAAAGTTTATTTATCCGCTAGAAAATATGTATACCCCGTAATTTTCAGATATGATAGAGAGAGAGGGTAAAAACACGGATGATGAAAATGTTAAGATAAGGAGGCAAAGAAAAAAAAAAAGATTATGTTGATGCTGAAAGGAAACCTTCCAAATTTTCATTGTTTAAGCTTCTATACATTACTGTTAGAAATCAGCCAAGAAGAAACATTCTTCTTTATCACTACCACCAGAAAAGATTACAAATTTCTTACCTGTAAAGAAAAAAAAAACAAATATGTAATAAAAATTTTAAGATAATTTTAAACATATTTAACTAAACATAAGAGCAAATTCATTATAATAACAAAGACATGGATGTTATGTATTGCTACGAAATGTACAGGTGTGGTAAGATAGCTTCCCCGCAAAGCGGGTTTAGGGTTATCAGAAAATGGCAATGGAAGGCAGGGTTGCCACATTTGGCGAGAAATCGCCCGTTTGGCGACAAAATTGGCGATATGCCATAGACGGATGGAGAATTTTCTGGAACGAATTCTTACTAGTTTAGCCCAGAACGTTCTCGAACACAAGCCAAAAGCTATATAAAACCTGCTGGTACGCGGAAAGGGAGTTAGTTGGGTCAGTACGTAGTTAGTTAAGAGTCAGTGCGTAGTCTACTGCCGAGTTGGTCGTCGAGTGCATCGAGCGAGTCTCTTTGTGTATCGCGAGGCAGTGCATCGTAAAGGTTTATCTTAGAGTGTGTTGAGCTTCGGGTACGACTGAACTGATTAGGAGCTGTACTCTAGCGTATCATCGAGTGCATCGCGAGTTCTAGCGTGGAGAGTCTCGAGAGTACGTGGAGTTCCGAAAACGACCAAGCAGAGTCGGGAAATGTACTCTGGTGCTTTCCGTGAAGCCGTCTACACCGTTATAGCCTGAAGGCCTTGTCGCTGATTCTCTCAGCGTGTTTAGAGTAGTTCTTCGACGACTGTAAGCGTGATTTTAGAGTTGTCTTGAAAAATATTAGCCAATAAAGTGTGTTTCGATACTTCATCGAGTGTCGTCGTTATTCACTCCAAATCCACGAACTCTTGAAGAGAAAAACGTAACAATATTATTAAGTTTTACAAAATTCCGGATCGTAATAAGTAGTCTGATTCTCATAAACCTGAAAAATTCATTTAAAATAGTAGAGAAAATTGCGAAAACAATATTACCTATTCATCTCACAGAATATATATTTTTTAATCAAAAAGTTAAGAAAAGTCACGCTAAAATAGATCAAAAGGTAAACATCGAATAATGTCGTGCCGAGTATTTTAGAAATCAGTTTAATTCTAGTCATGAAACATCATTATATGCTATCAATATGTTCATCTGAGACACTGGTATTGCAATTGATTTTATTATACACACATACAGATTTTCTACACTAAGAAGAATGTTTTTAAATTTAGAAAAAAAGATTTGGCGTTTTTGTTTTTTCTGTATTTTTCAGTTTTTGAAGGAGATGTTTTTAGATTTTTATATACAGGGTGTTTATAAAGTCCCGGACCCATTTTGCTGTTTAATAACTCATAAAATAATGAAGATCTAAACAAACGTATGGCATTTATTGATAGAATAACTTATGTATTTTCCTTTTTAAGTTTGAACATCTTTACTTTTGTAAATATCGTTTGCGCATGTGGTTAATTTCAGATAATTTCATTTTCTAGTCTAAATATCCGTACTTTTCTAAATATCGTCTAATATGACATTGTTAATCGCCATAATGTGCGCATATGGGGATCTGGAAACCCCCAGAATACCGTGAGGCACAAAGGAATTCCCCAAAAGTTAATGTGTGGTGTGGACTAATGCACGACCGAGTCATTGGGTCTTTCTTTTTTACAGGAAAGACAGTCTCATCAGTCGTATACTTAGACGTGTTGGAAAACTTCGTATTTCCACAACTAGAAGAGCTTCAGCCACATGTCTTTTAGCAATAAGATAGTGCACCACCTCATTGGGGTACCATCGTTCATAGTTCTTTGAATGACCATTTTACAGGAAGATGGATTGCGCGAGGAGGTCCAATTCCTTGGGCACCCAGATCACCTGATATAACACCGAGGGACTTTTCCTTTGGGTATTGTAAAGGACAACGTTTACAGGAGGAGAGTGTCGAACATTGATGACCTAAAATCCAGAATTACAACCGCAATAGCCTCTATGCATGCCGACATACTTGCCGGTACCTGGCGTGAAATTGAATATCGACTTGATATGCTCCGTGCGACGAAGGGGGCACACGTAGAAGTTCGTTGACAAGGCTCATGAAACGTTTTGAGTCTATCTAACCATTTATGTTATTAATTTTAATCTATCTTTATTATTTTATGAGTTATTAAACATCAGAATGGGGCCGGGACTTATAAACACCCTGTATTTTTGCTTTGCCGTGAAATGAGAACTAAACGGATTAAATTAGAAATATATCTCAGGAGAAATTCGAGGAAATAAGTTTAAATGAAGTGCAGAAAAATGTGTGTAACTTAATAGGGCGTACAAGGAAGTCATGTAGTGTCCACATCAGATATTTTATTCTTTGGGAATTACAAAACACATAATTCTTCCTAAAGGTGAAAGCCTTCAGTTTTATAATATATAAAAATATGAGAAAGTAATCTACTACTTTTGTAAACCCACAGTATTCAAATAGATAGTATCTGGAGAAAAAAAACCAACACAGAAATCGACAAAAGTACGCTCATCCAGACATCATAAATTTTATCAGCGCCCAAAGATTAAGATGAACTGGTCACCTAATCAGAATGCCCTAAACTAGAACTACCAAAAAATTATTTTTGCACAAACCAGCAGGCACTCGGAAAAGAGAGAGACCGAAACTCAAATGGCTAGATCAGGGGTGCTCAACCAGTGGAGAATTCCGCCTAAGAAGGGCTTTATAGTTTCAGGAGGAGGAATGTTGCCAGCCTCTTATTTACCAGTTAAATGTTTAGTTTAGTATATGAATATAAAAAAAACTACTTTAATCAAGTTTTAGTATTTATCAACATTTTCTGTACTTTTTTGTTCAATTTATAAAGTACATAAAAGTAATCTAAATTTAAATGAATATAAATATAATTTTTAAAGATGGGAATAAACGTTACAACGGTGAAAAGGGTGCATGGGAAAAAAACTGTTGAAAACTACTGGGCTAGACTGTCTGGAGAGAGACTTATCTAACTTAAGAGTTTTTTAACTAGAAAACTAAGAGTAGAACGACCTAGACTTAAATTCTAAAGACGAGGAAGGTCTGTCATGGGCTGTCAAATCACTAAAGAAGATGAAGAATATTATTTGTACTGAGTAAACCATAGCATCATCGTGTACTTAATGAACTTCTAACAGTAAACAATTAAATTTAAAATTCTTACAGAAATTGAAGAAGAATTCGGAATGCTAAACACAAGTAAAACTCTTTGGGAATTCTCTATTCTTGTTTCTTGATGACTTTTATATGCCGACTTGCAGAAGTTCATTAAAAATGTGCCATCATATGATTAATATTAAGAGAAAATAATTTAATATGATAATAGAAATTTTAGGTATTCAACTTCTGAACCTAATTTGAATCTTCTAATCAATTCCTAATTTTGCAGAGATTACTTACAGGAACACGGATCACGGTTGAGTCAAAATCGCGGTTAATTCAAGAACAATTAAAAAACAGATAAATACTTTTACGAATTTACTTGGCTTTTCAAAGAGCTGAATCTGCAGAAGTTTATTTGGTTACGGAAATTAAATCGATGCTCTTTAGTATCAATTTCAAATTCTTGTAAAAACATTAGCAGGAACTTTTTGTTTTTTACTATATTGGATTACTTCATAAATAATGCATCATTTTCAATTCCATGAACTAAAAGACGAGGGAGATGGGATAAACTGCCTGCGTCAGTTTGCTTTAAAAGCAGGTAGTTGTTGTTATAAAGGTCACTTATCTGACATCAACATCAGCCCAACTCCACGAAATTCCTCGTGGCAAGGAGCGCTCAAGATGCGCCTGTCGTTGTCAACATTCTTGATCACCTTACAGGTTACAGTAAGACTTCTCTCAGTTTCGCCCTAATTTTGATGGACAGCACCCTGGAGCTTAAAAGCACGTAGAAATTTTACTTTATTCTTAATTTTATTGAACGCTTTGAAAAGCTATAATAGAAGTGACAAAAGAACATATTTTTCTTTATAAGTTAAGGCAAGTGCGAAGAATAATAAAGCATTATATTGCGATCAGACAATAAAACGGCGTCAGCGATGGTTCTAGAAATTATAGGTTAGAAGACAAGCTTCGTCTTGGAAGTTCTGTACAGCTCGACGAGAACATCCTTTAAATCGTGGTGGAACAAAATCTCGTTATAACTGTCCATAAACTAGCACAGGATGAAGAAGAGTATATCTTAGATTAAATAAGAACTTGTTTGTTTTGATTTTGAAAAATAAAAGTCTAAAAAGTCGCATTATTTATAGGGTGCTCCAATGCACCGTTTCTAGAGCCTGGATTATGCTTAGTTAAATTACGCATTATTTTCAATAAAAACAACTCCTAAATACTCTAACAATCATCTCCTATCACTGCCATTACCCATCACTCCCTTTTACTTTTTGTATTTTGCGCGGATTGTTTTGTCTTGAGCTGATGCTTATGAGAACAGTTGTTCACAAAACTAGTTCCACAAACTGTTCCATTTCCTGTTTAAAATTTTTTAAAAATGAATTATTAAAATTTCTGAATCAAAATTTCATTGCTACTGAAGAAAAGATATCTGCGTCCGATCACCGTCGAAATCGATAAAGTTTTATTCAAAATCTACGCGGAACTAAGCTTGTTGTTTTGGCTAATTTTAAATCTTACACCGGCACGTTTCTCATCCAATTTGAAAGTAAACCTTTTCGGACAAACAAACTGTACATATATTTACTTTTTAAGCAACTAAATCTCTCGAGAAAGAAGTTAATGGCATGTTCGTTAGCATTTTCAGCGAAACCGTAACAATAAGAACTTCGCAATAAAATATTAACAAAGCAAAATAAATTACGGTAGTCGGCGGCAGTATACTAACCACAAATTTGATATCGCTTCTCTCCACCGAGCTGAAATACATTTATCACTTTTAATTTACTTCCAGAATTCAACTAAATCATCTGACATTTATGGACAGCGGCATAAATTTAGTGTTATAACTAAGATGGATAATTTTCTAACTCACGGCCAACTATCACGCGGTAAGAAATGTACTACCCGTATTCGTAGGAATCATCAGAATAATTGAAAACAGCCTGTTGCAAAGCGGCTCCACAAAAAGCGACACACCCTGTTTAGGGCGGTTGGCAGCATGCCACCTTCACGGACTAACGGTTTTTTCCGTTCCTACTTAACTATTTCCTCCATTTACTGTTTATTAATAGTCCGTTTAGAAGCTAAACGAGCTGGTTCGCTCAAGTATAAGCTCTCAGAGTTGAAACATTTGGTTTGCAAGAAATAATTCAGTGTTCCCCACTGCAGAGAAAACTATCTGTCATTAGTATATGTGGCTGCATGGATTTATGTCTTACATTTCGTTTCTTTTTATTGGAGGGAAGGACGCTAAAATTTTTCCCACAGACTTTTCACGGTCATGGCATGATGACAATGAATTGCTACTTCCACTCTTTATATTCGCTCCTCCTGTCTTTAAAATTAGTGGAAATTATCATTTAGGACGAGAAGTATGTCAAATACAAGTTTTCCGTTATTTATACCGCTTCTATCTTTGCATACAGCGTAAATTATCATTTAATACAACAAGTACGCCAAATAAAAACACAAGATTTCCATTCTTTATATTCGCTCCTATATACGCATTTTATTGTAAATTATCATGCCAGACAATAGACAGTGTGTCCTAACACATTCTTTATATTTGCTTCTACCTTTGTCTTTAATGTAAGTTATCTTTTCAAACAGTAAACATGCCAAATAAAAACACAAGTCTTCCATTCTTTATATCCGCTCCTACCTTCGTTTTTATTGTAAGTTAATCATGTCAAATAAAAACACAAGTTTTCCAATCTTAATACATTTCTTATATTTGCTTCTACCTTCGTTTTAATCTAAGTTATCATTCCAAACAATAAACATGCCAAATAAAAACACAAGTTTTCCCATTCTTTATAATAGCTCCTATCTTCGCCTTTAGTGTACGTTAAAGCACGCCAAACGAAACAACACAAGCTTTCGTTTCTTTATACTTAATTCCCAGCTTTGCTTTTTGAGTAAGTTATCATTTCAGATAATAAGCATGATAGATATGCGTGCACATTATTCACTGTTTATATTCGCTCGTATTAAAGATTTTATTCAGGGTTATCACTTCAGATAGAGACCACGCTAAATAAGCACTCAAGATTGACACTCTTTACACTCTCCTTTTTTTGTTTTCATTCCAAGTTACAGTTTCAGACAGATTAGCATGATAAATAAACACACACATTCACTCTTTATTACCGCCCCTACCTTTATAGTGTATATTATCATGTGAGAAAACAAACATACTAAATAAACAAGAAAGTTTTTCCTCTTTTTACTCCCTCATATTATTGTTTTTAGTCTAATTTAAAATTTCATAAATATGCCTGCTAAATAACAACCAGAGTTTTTCATTCTTTATATTCCCTCTTACCTTCGCCTTTGTTCATTCACATTCACATTCACATTTTATTATTTTGTATGTTAAATATACACATACATTTTTCAATATTTATTAGATAGCACGCCATGCTAGATAAACACTCACTTTTTCACTCTTTCGTAACTTTGCTTTTAATCTAAATTATCATTTCATGTAATTAACATGAAAAGTTTTTAAAAAATTCACATTTTATACTCATTTCTACCTTTGCCTTTAGTACGTATTGTCATTTGAGATACTAAAGACACTACACAAAGGCACAAGTTTATAAAATATAATTTTGTACTTGATTCCAAAACTTAATTTTTGAATTATCGTACACCATATTTTAATTTGGAACTTACAGTATGGATATTAGGTTTTTCAAAACAGCTAGCATGGAAATCAATAATGCCCTCGCCGGGATGCGAATCCCGGAATTTTCAATTAGTAGTGAGATATGCTAACCACTTACACCACAACAGTACACAGCAGTGGAAAGCGATGATTCCTTACATTTTCCCCCACTTAAAGAGCAACTGGAGAGAGGCCTGAGACACTGTTGACTAAATACAAGTCGTAAGGTGTTACCAACCACCACATTTTTAGTTCACTGTAAAGTGTAACTACTACGTTCCTTGGTGCAAAAAAGCATGAAAACAACTGTGCGTTCAGTGGGGTTCGAACTACTCTTTCAGCTGCTAGCTGGACATGCTATCCACTTACACCATGATGATACATATGGGATAGGGCGATAATTCCTTACAAACGAAACGGTTAAACGGTATGCATAATAATAATAATTTAAGTGACTGCTAAAGTATGCCCTCCAATTACTTAGTGACTGCTAAGTAATTGGAGGGCAGCTATCAATGACAGATTTGATAGCTGCCCTCCAATTCAATTTGTAGGAATTCATATTCCAAATCTTCGAGGTGTTTTTTTTCATTGGCATAATTTATGGAAGTTGCACTTTATTAAAAATTAAAATATGTAACTTGATACGGTAAGGTCGAATACGCGCTCACCATTACACAACGAGTCACTGACCATTACATCACGAAGGCATGCTAAGAAGGCGGGAGAAAAAATTTATATACTTCCCCTTTTAAAGGACCACTGTGGATTAGGGGACCCAATCGCCAAATTCTGGTGGTGGAGAATCATCATCCACCACCTTTTTTTTTAGCTCGGGCATTAGGATATTGTGAAGCTAGAAGACGTGAAAAATGAGCAATGCCCTCGCCGCGGGATTTCTAACCTCGGACCGCGAGTGTGGTGACCATTACACCATGGCATGCTAAGAAGGCGGGAGAAATACCTTATAGCACTATTTCAAAAAATATTTATGATAGCCAAAATTTCTTGCCTCATCCCGTTTTAGAACCCCAAGAACGTTTTATCCCAAATAAGCAAATGAATCTACTTTAGTTAGTTAGTCCCCCCTTCCTCCATCTTTGCATTAATGTATACATTTTTTTAAAGCTTTAATATTCAGAGGCTTGAGACTTCAGTTTTTCTCAGACAGATCCTATACTAAAGTTTGCTACTTTAAAATAGGTATTTTAAGGTCATAAACACCCTCTCTTCATTTACAATCGCAAGGCATGTCGTCATCGCAGCACAGAGGGAATTATGCGATTTTAGAAAATTTGAAGATTCGAACTTTATCCACATCAGTCGGTCACGGTTTAATGGGGGGGGTGAGAAATGGCTTAGCAGTGCCTATTCTAAAGCAAAAGATTGTCGTGCAATAATGATTTATGCTTTTCTTTCAAAAGACGAGAACACCCTACTTAACGTAATAATAAAGTTTAAGAAGAATGACTTCAGTGCTTGTACGTTACCGGGTCTTCGACAGATCACATAATGAACGAAAAATGTGATTATTACCATGAAATGTTTTAGCAACAGGATTCAAAACTAATCGTAGAAAGAAAGCGAAAGTGTTATGAAGAAGAGGGAAAAGAAGCTTTCAGCTCTTTATAACTCGGCGTGTAATAAGGTGCATACATAAAAAACTGCTGTTAAGAATAGCATTCAGAACAGATGACTAGTCATTCGAAAAGCAACTTACGGTACTGGTTTTATAGGCTATTTTAGGATATAACTTTGCAATTACCATTAAGCTCTTCCAAGCAGGAAATGTGGAAAATTTCTTGCAGTGTCGCCCGGATTCGAGCCAAGAATCTTTCCTTGAACGTTGGTTGCGCCATTCACGCAACCATGAGAGTAAATATGTATGCATATCTCAGATGGATTTATTTTCGAAAGAAGGCAGATGATTGGTATGCTGCTGGAGAAAATCCTTTAAGTTTCTCCGTTATTTCTTAGTACTGAAGTTTTCTAGCTGATAATTTTTTCTAAAGGAGCCGAAGCGTAACCACGGCGAGATGCCAACCAAAGTTGCGCAAGCGGTGCTTAAAGAGTGACCACTTACATTTCTGGATTGTACATGGGGGCATTCGATAATTCTTTACATTCTCTCCCTCTTAAAATTCGACGAAGGCGTGTCAAGGCACTCATTCGATCAAAAATTTGTGGTGACAAATATCATATACGGACGGCACTTATTAGATTTCTCGAAGCAAGAGAGACAAAAGAAGCAAATGTACTTTCGTTACGATTCTAACTATAGACCTTCCATATTTTAACAGGATGTATTAACAACGACAGCACGTACAAAGGGATGCGGTTGACTCACTATTTAAACACGTATAAAATGACATAATTTGTATGCATAGGAAATGTAAGTGACGAGCAGTTCAAAACCAATTACTATTTATTTCAATTTAACAGTTCCGAAAGTTCAATTTACATTATAAAACTTTAAACATTTACAATAAAGTAAACAAAGAATACAAAAGCTATGATTCAATTAAATAAATTTCAAAATGCGCCATTCTATCAAAACGAATTCCGAAATAGATTACATCCGTCTATTTCTGTTCAACAAAATGGTTGTGAAAATTTTATTTGAACAACTTTATTGGTTTTATTTTTCCCCTATTTGATTACCTTTATCAAAATGAGATACTCAGTAAATTCATTTTTGTTAAAGAGAAAAATTAAAGCCAGTAGTTTATAAAAGATATAAATTACGGGTATCCGTTAAGAATCTACGCTTTTCTAAAATTCAATACGTTTGTAATGTATGTTAAAAATTAAATGCGCAACTCATATAATTTGCCTAATACAAATTCCTGTGATTATATTAATTCAATATGCCTTTGACAGGATCCGTTTCGCTTTTAATAGTGTTACGGCTTTTGTACTTATTTAACTATTTATTTAGAACTGCAATTACAATTGTTTTTATTTCCCCATGCAATGCAGCACGAGACTTATTTGAAAAGAAAAATACGCCGGAAAAGTAAAATAACAAGAGCGCATGAATTTAATATTTAATGAATAGATGTCTCGTAATTGTGCTGTTTTGCTATCCATAAAAATTAAGAAAATCGATTTTACGAGAATATTCTCCTGAATATTAAAATGCTTGTAAAAGCCGAATTAAAACATCTCAGCTCAGTTGTTGCTGTTTAAACGAACTGTATTGTTTACTTAGCGCTGTTAGTGAATTGTAGCGAATTCGCTATGAGATCGAATTAGTTTCTCTGATTTTTGAATTTCAGTTCTGTTTATATGCTAGTAGTTAAAAATATAACTACTGTGAGATATTGTGATATTCTACGAATATCTCTACGGAAATATTTCAGCATTTTGTTTTATTTCTTGTGAAAAGAATAAATTTTATTAACTTTTTATCGACTTGTGCATTCAATCTATTACGAACCCGTACGCACGCAACAATAGCATAAATTCTATCCGTCTATCAACAAAGTTTATTACGCGAAAATTAATTAGTTTATTAAAGATGCAATTTAATGCAATAGTAAAAGCATCTCGTAAAGTTAAAAATATTTTATTCAATTGTTAACTATCGAAATAGCTATATAATATAACTATATGAATGTTTAATTATGGCCAAACATGCGAAGTTTGACTACGGAAAAGTCTTTGTAGCGCATTATAATCTAATTGCAAATACATTACCGAAGTTTTCTTCATGTTTAACTTAAAATCAACTATGCTTCCTTAAAACATCCTTCTCGAAGAATTCACCTGAAATACAAACGATTCTGTCTATTTTTCAAACCTGTCAGTCAGAAGTACTCATATGTAAATATTAGTAATCAAAGTAAAAGTTCAGTACCTTAGATATAAATATTAAAGCAAAATATGAAACTGTCAGTAAAAACTTCATCAGCCTACGGGAAACAAAATCCATCAAAAAAGGATAGAAATCTTCACATTTTTGCAAACACATTTTATTTTTACATTTTACTAGCTTGATTAACTCCAGAAATTCTAAAACTTTTATTTATTACTAATAAAACGAAATGGCGCTAAACTGTACCTCACTTAAAAACCATTCCTTTAAAAGGTCGTAAAACATAACAATAAAATTATGAAAATAGTTTAATATCGTCATTAAAAAGTTATAAAATTATTCATAAATAAACTTTTTAAGAAAGATATTTCGATATTATCTGAACTGTTCTGCAGATCATTTAAATTTTGATTCTTTAGAGAAACTTTTATGATTTAGTTCGAAACAACCATTATTTTTGTTTCATTCCTATGTAACAAAAGAATAATTCTGGCTACGTATTTCCTTTAATGGCTAATATTCTTCCATGTATTCTGCGTGATACAAACAGAATCTTGAAAATATGTTTCTTCTTATCACCAAATCACCGGCGATAAAGAATATATTTAATGATTTCTAGGGTCATTGATTTCAAATATTCTTTTTAAGTTTTCGATGTATTTTATCTAGGATATTTTCAAATGACTGCAAGAATAAATGTCGTCGGAATGTATAGTCGCAGTTCCCGTTTAGGAAATTAATGAAGCAAGCCTGGATTTAAATCATCGACAATTTTTCAAGTAACATACTTGACATGAAATTTAAAGTTTTATAGATTTAAAAATAATGCTTCCATTTGCAGTAAAAAAAAATTCCCTAGCAGAATTAATCAAGTAAAAAACTCCACCCTCATGACATCAAAACTGGCCAATATATTACTAATTAACCATCTACTCAAATCGAGTATTGTTATATCGGATTGTTAATCAAAACATAATCCCCTTTTACTACAGAAATACGACAATCGCGAACGTTCATGCCTTACCCGAGACTTGGACGCATATAAGCCTTCTGTACCGCGCCACGCGCATAAGGAAAAATCCATACTTCCGATTGGACAGACTTTCCGATGACATCATTTTGTCTAGGCGTAATGACGTTTAGACGGTTTTGTTCTCGATGAATGACGCGCATGAGTGAACGGAAGCGTGAAAATTAAAGATGTTGTTAATATCAGAAGCAATTTTAAGCGGTTAGATTATATAAATAACCGAGTTCGTGAATTTAGTGCACAAACCAAAACACGACGATCTCGAATCCAGCTATAAAGTCATTGTGTGCTAGTCAGCATATTATTATTATTTTTGCAATTTTGTTGCAAGAATAATAATATGCCAATAATATGCTATGTTCCTTTCACATTGCAGAAAATACTTCCTTTGCAAATGTTATGTTATTTCCATGTCCATGTCATTCCAAATATTCTGCTGCCTTACATGAATGAAAAAAGTGCACTCAGTATTCTTAAAATTTGTTGTTGGTAGTTAAAGACAAAATATCTAAATTCTTATGTCGTCAACTAAGATTACGTTGTGAAACATGTAAATAGGAACTTATCCAGCATCAGAAACCAGATGCCGAATGACGAGAGCCAAACATGTGAAACCTTTTTTTATTTACTTATTTCTAGAATAAATAATAAAGATTTTAAAATGATAATTATAGCCAGAAAACGAATGCACGCCGGTTCTTATACCTTTTTGACACCAGATCTAAGTCACACGTAACATAACTAATATTACGCTAATACTACACATCGAACTCATCAGCACAAGTCTATCATAATCCATCTCTTAAAAGAGTTATGAGAAAACGAAAGCTTGAAAAATCATGGTAGTCGACAAGTATAATCGGTAAGCAAGCCTATGTTTTGAAGAATAGAAAAGGCACGTGCACACTACAATTATAGGAAGTAAATAAGAAAGAATATACCAGTGGAGACATCTTTCGTGTTGATAATCAGTAGAAAAGTAATAGCAGCAATCATATACAATTCTCGAGATTCATTTAGTTAAGATTCAGCAGCTAGTTGAATAGTTCTCGCAAATTCAATATGGCTTACCCAGTCAACAGTCGAAGAAAAAGGGCACATATCAGCATGGCGGCAGGGAAGGAACAGGCCGAAGGGCCCGTCCTTCACCCCCGAACTCCAGACGCAGAAGAAGGAAATCCGGTTGCTGAAATCATAGAGGTTAGAATATATTAGGAGGCTATTCTAACCTCCATGGCTGAAATCATATCACAAGCTTTTTTCATTCGATGACAATTAGAAAAACGATGCGTAAATACAAAGTGGAGACTTGCCTGCACAAATATTGCCGTAAATTTAATACACGTGTATAAGGAAAAAATCTTCCTTCTCTGATAAGCACTATTTTTATGCAAAGGTACAAAAGATGTTACACCTTAAGAAATGGGCAATGTTCATAAAGGAATGTTATTCAATTTAAAATACGTATTTCTATTTCTCTGTTCCAAATCTATATTAGTCCAACTTCAAAAATAAATTTTACTTTTTCAGACTGATTATAAATATTGTGAATTTACTGCGTACTATGTTAGCTCCCAATGTCGTTTTTGCTATTTCCGAAAACTGGCTTGTCTCATGCTTTAGGAGATTGCATCTGCAGAGAATGGCTATATAATGAACATGAAATTAATAACTACAACACTTTTAATATGAAGGATTTAAATTAAGAACACGTTTATTAAAGTCTTAGTATTAATACACATTTACGGATTTAGCACAAGAAGAAATAATATTTTTTATCTGTAGGGGAACACTACATTTTTAAAATTAAATTCACCACACTACAGTGTTGTAATAAGTGTAATCTCATAGCAACAAAATTACAGCGCACATAATAATCTTTTCGGTACTGCTATCAAAATGTAAACAAACGGTATGGAGGTGAACCCTTGAGCCCAAGTAAAGTCAAGCCGTTACTAAGCGTAGAGAAAATAATATCATCGGAAGCCATATCCAATCACGAGGAGGTATTTTTCCCTATATGCGTCGAGCGGTACAGAATGCTTATATGCAACCCGGACCCTACCACATAAGAATCACTCAACCAACATAACGCGGATAAAAATATAAGGAAAAACGATCCCATAAAAGAGTTTCTGAAGGTGTTTCTCCCGCTTCCTTCGCATGCCTTCGTGGTGTAGTAGTCAGCACGCTCGACGCGTAACGGAGAGGTCCGTGGTTCGATTCCCGGCGAAGGCGTTGCTCATTTTTCATTCTTCTGCTTCCAAAAAATCCTAATGACTCTACAGATTTTTAACACGTCTATTTTATATCAGAGAATGAATATTCAAGCATAGGTTTTTAAAGTTTTCTTGTTAGAAATGCTTAAATTCGAAACATTTTCTCTAACATAATATTTTTTAACAGAAGTGAAGAAAATTGACTCTATCTTCTTTTCTTTTCGCATCGGAAAGAACACGCGTGCAAAATTAAGAAATTTTTCAAATCATGTCAATTTTTATGAAAAGTGTTGGACCAAAGGTACTAATTATACCGGAGAATTGTGCAAATATTCTATATGTCGAATATGTAAACGTAAACGTGCGTGTCTGCGGAGCAGTTATTATGGATGAGATACAAGCGAATGAGGGGTTTTCGGAGATTTCTTGCGCTCATAATCCTTCACAACATTTCTCCATGTGTCTTGCAAGAGTTGGGTAAATTTTCTAAGATACCAAGTGAAACAGAATCTAAAGTTCAAACAATTGTTGCTTGTATATGGTATGACAAAAAATTGTAAACAATAAACCTTACACATCGTGCGCATTCTAAGTACACTTGTAGAGACATTACGTTATTTAGAAGCAGGGGTTATGGAAAATAAGCAATACCCTCACCGAAACTCGAACCTCGGGTCTCTCGAATACGGGGCGAATGTGCTGACCATTACACTACGAAGGCATGCTGAGAAGGCGGGAGAAATACCTTATACACTCGTGTGCAAAATTAAGATAGTTTGCAAATTTTGTCTATTTTGAAGTACTGAACCAAAGGAACTAAATATGCTGCGGAAGAATTATACAAATATTCAGAGTCGAATACGCAAGCGCACACGAGCATGTCTGCGGAGTACGATACAAGCGCACGAGGAATTTTCGGCAGTTTGTTTACTCGTACGTTTTCACATTCGCTGTGTTTCTCGCAAGAGTTAGGTAACTTTTATAAGGTATAAGGTAGCATGAGTAGCTATGAACGGATGACGGAATGAGATGGAGAATTCTAAGTAAATTACAGGCAGGCCAATCACAAGACTACATGACTCCAGAGTTAAATGAAACGCCTAATGTCGTCTGCAATTCGAAGAACAATTTCAGGACATTGGATCAAGGTTAAGACATGATTAAGGTCGACTAAGATCTAAGACAGTGATTCATTGGCACTTTCAGCGCGATGACACGTGACTGCTACAGCTTCACAGCTCTCACGCGAGTTACATGCTGTCACCGGAACCCAAGTTTCACGGTCTACAGTTGCCTAAAAGCTCCAAGAGATAGGGTTGTTATGCCATAACACCCGTTGTTTACATTCCGCTTACTGCAGCACAAAAGAGGTTTTTTTACGCTCTCGCTGTGTTCGGAGTTTACCAGTTTACTCTTAACTCACTCCTGCTAAGTTTTTTTGGGGGGAAAGGGTCTTTTTAGCTTTATTTTTAAGCACCGTTTTTTTTGGCACTTACGTCACAATTTGAACACAAAATTACAATATTTTTAAAAGCAGCTCAGCAACATATGCTTAAAATTCTCGAAGCAGTGTTAAGTATTGGCATACATTTTTCTACTTTTTTTAATCTTTTCTCAGTTTATCATATCAGTGCAGATTTTTTTTAATAAGACTAACATTTTTTTGGCCTTTTTATTATTAACTTCTTATGTGTTAACTTTATTTTTAAATATCACGTTTCTACGCACTTACCTCAACATCAAATTCAGTTCAACAGTAAAATCACAAAATATTTAAAAACAGTATGTTTTTAGAATTCCTTATAGACAGTCTCGCGCGCTGGAGATAAAAATGTTTTATCGCACAATGTTGCCACTGCTCGCTTTCAAATTGTGGAGTTTGTTATTTAAAAATTAATTAACATTTTACAAAATATGAAGTATAAAATTCGAAACTCAAAATTCGGGGGTCCAGGTGTCCATGCTCGGGTGGAAGACTATGTTATTCGGAATCTGAGGGCTCTAGGTATCGTCAGTTATTTGTAATGCGAGGAACATACATGCAGATTCTTCATAATTTAATTTCTTTAAAAATAATACAGAGTGATAATAATTAGTGGCAACATTTTGAAGATAAATATGTTGTTTATAATGAATTAATGCAAAATCTCATTTCGAGAATAATAGCCTCTTTTGGGCTAGAAAAAACTTAAGAAATTTGTATCCAACGATTAAAGGTAATTGAACGCTTACAAATAAGCAGTTTAAATACCCTAAACTGCAACTAAACACTTACTTCAACACTGTCAACAACACTTGCTTATGCACCAAGTTCTAGATAAAAGCAACAGATTTGAAAGTAAAACCAAAGAGCTTTCTTTATTTTAATTCACGATTGACACGCCCGTTTGAATTTTGATGGCTAGTTATCATAGACAATTAAAGCATACCTTTTTACACAGCATTTAGTGAAATTTAAAAACTAAGAGAGAATTAAACATTAAAAAGAAAAATATATTTTAAAACTTTATTTTAGTAGCATACTACTCACCTAAGTTTCGGAAATAAGAAATTAACATTACTTTTGTCTAGTCGCATGTTAACTACTTCAAAGTTAAGACGTTTTTATTGCAAATATCCGTTAAATTCCCGCTGGAATGTATTTCACATTTTAGAGATTTATTGTTATGTTCTCACGCGCTTTATTACTTATTTAACCTAATCTATGCCAGGATTGTATATTCTAAGTTACAATTTTTATCTTAAACAACCAGCCCATTTGAAAAGATTTATTTCTTGTTCAGCTTATACTTTCTTGAAATATTTCTTTTATTCAGTTAAGCAACATACCATTCTGTCAAGCCCGTTGAGAAGTAAACTTCTTTCTTATAAGCGGGTATTTTGGTTGATAAATGACGTCGAAAAACCCTAACCGTTACGTATTTCACGGCATTATCTATTTTATGTTAGATCGAATTTGAATTGATATATATTAAATGTTTATAAAACGTAAAGATACGATATAATATACATAAATAACATAAAGATATGATAGGGAAAATAGAGTAAATAATATCCATAATTCAACGTATAAATATGTAAACAAGGAAAAAAAGGGATCTTGAAATGATCGAAAGCAACGTTTAACAATAAATACCAATCTTCAAAATTATGCGGTCATAAATTTATGCAAATCTTTACATTTATTTTATTCTGTTTTGGTTCTTGTATTACTGTTGTTTTTATTTATTTGTTTGTTTATTTGGTGCCTTTTATGCAATAATTTCAGCATTTATTTATTTTAACCGAACTTATTACCATTTATTATGTTTCCAACTGTTTTTTTCGTCTATTATGCTGTATATACTTTACCGAAGTTTGAATTGTAAAGATGGCTTAACACATTGAAGGTAACCTCAGCCCCTCGAGACCAACAGTGAACTTTCCGTTCGGCCGGCGTTGGTCCCAAGGAATCGAGAGTTTCAAAGTTAAAAAACAAATCTGGTAATTTCGATGAAATTTAATAAAATCTTATTTTAAAATTATTACCCCAAAGGACGTTACTTCATTAATTTCCTTTTGGCATTTTGCGTTGAAAACTTTAAATGTAGGTTCATTTTTCAAACTGTTGCCACCAAATATTATAGCCTTGTATTATATTTAAAGAAATTAAATAATGAAGAATCTACATAAATGTATATATGTTTCTCGCATTGTGATAAAACAACGGTACCTAAAGACAACCAATTTTGAATAACTTAGTTTCCACCCGAATATGGACATCTGGAAGTCCAAATATGGAATTTGTTTTATTATCCATTTCATATTTTGTAAAACTTTAACGAATTTTTGATTAACAAACACAAGGATTACAAAGCGAGCAACGCCAACGTTGTATAGAAAAATTATTTTTATGTCCAGCGCGTGAGACTGTGTATAGGAAATTCTAAAGATATGCTCAGTTTAAAATTATTTTGCGATATTGTTCTTTAACTGAATTTCATAGAACATGATATTTAATAAATAAAGGTAACACACGAAATGTTAAAAAAACGCCCCTTTGGACGTAATTTAAAATTTGAAACATTTCAGATTTTCTTTCCTTTTCTTCTTTTCTTTTCTAATTTTATTTTAGTTTATTAAAAACTATTTATTTATTGTTAGTTTTTTTAGTTATAAAGGCATAGTATTGGCTAAGTGCCTTGTGGAACAACCCATTCATTGTGGTCGCTGGTTTCGTTAGCACTATGCCACAACCGTCATTGTCAATTTCCACTAAGTAGTCTAATGAATTATTATGTTCAGTTATGACAACTTGTCAGGACTGAGTATTCGGTGCATATTCTTGGTAAACATCTTCGTGTAAATCTTAAGTCCTGATCTTGAACAGCGAACTGAATGCAGCTATGTTCTGTGGTAGAATACTGTGATTAAGTGGTAGAAGAACTGCACTTTAAAGGGATTGAAAATCCTCTTTTATTAAACCACAATTTTATATAGCCACTTCCCAACTCAGGAAGGATACAGAAAATAACGACCACACTTGTGTCTTAAACTGAACAATCAAATAATTTAAACTAAATTTAAATAGAAATTAAATAGTCGTTGCTCACAGAGCTATAACGCGAGGTTGGCCTCTAAACTAAATGGTGCGTAGCAAGATTTAACTAATACTAACGCACTTATAATTACTTCAATAAGTAATAGCGTAACAGCGCTACGGCTTAGAATTTAAATACTAGCTGGTCAGGCGAACGTTGAATAGAGTAACAGTGGTCTGAGACTAAAAGCTCTCTCACACTGAGAGGTTTCTACCTACGGTTTAAATAGAACTTGGCTCCACTTCAAATTAGCATATAGCTGAAACGCGCGCTTATTCTAACGGGAAGTTGAAATAAGAACAGATAGAAAAAGTCAAATTAAAATAAAACTTTGTTAGTTTAACTAAAACATTACAAACTCTCGATGACAGTCAGTCGGCGATGTCGCGGGTTCGATGATAAAAATAATTCACTTTACGTATCAGTATCTTGTTCTCTTCCGAACTTTTTTTTGTCTTATGGGCAACAAATACTTTCAAAAACAAGCCTAATAAACTTCCGTGGTTATTTTTTTACTAATAGTCTCTGGGAGGTCACTTTATTGCCCTTCGTATACGTGTGTATTGGCTACACCATTGTCTCAGTCCGAACAAAAAGGAAAAGATGAAGCAAAGTAGTCCTCTGTTAATTCTCTCAAGTCTTCGGTCGCTGCCGGCTGAACGTAAAGGACAGCAATACTGGCGTCGCGCTCAACGTAGTAATTAGAAATTAAGATATAAGCAGAAACTCTAACAACGTGCCTTGGATAAATTCTGGAAGTATCTAAAAACCGCATATTGTAAAAAGCGCTACGAATTTTTTTTCCAAATTCCAATTTTTTTTTACGAATTATTTTTCCAAATTCTTCCAGAAGTTTTGGTCAACCCTATAAATACGGTTGCGTCTGGAGCCATCAATCAGTTCTGCGAGTTCAGTGAGTTAGTTTTAATATGTGTGATTAAATTGAACTCTTCTTCAGTGGTTGTTGCTTTAAAGTTCATTATGCGAATGATATTGGTGATCTGCGATATTACTCGCGCGCTAAGTAAAACCACAAGAAATACGGGAAATCGCAGGTTTATTTACTCGAAATTATTATTTTTCAGTTTAATTCAGAAACAAGAGATACTTAAAAACTTTTTACATTGCATGGATTCAAGCCTAATTTTTAAATAAAATAACTGTTTTATATTTTTACAGCAGGTCACAGAATACAAATTTCAAGCCAGCATAAAATTCAATGCATTCGAATAAACAAGTAACTTTAAAGTAGCAGGAAACTGAAAAATTCTAAGAAGTTTTAGTTAAAAACAAAATCATCCTTCCCCCTTCCCTAAAATGTGCCCACAAAGGCATAATATTAATTTCATGGCTAGTAGGAAGTTATTTTATTCTAAAAAAATGTAAGGTGATTAATGATTTAATGTGTTTTGTAAAATCAATGATAATGAATTCATTATTCAATATTTTTCTAATTTCATAAATTTCTGAAAATTTTTCTAAATTCATAATGCGAATGAAACAGAAAATGCAGCAAACTCATTATTTGATGACAAGAAAACTATTTTTTTTTCAGTCTAGTACACAACACACGGAATTAGAAATATTTTTACTGAAACAGATTCATTGCGTAAATATTTATTAATTAAATACAAATTATATCAAACAGATATATTATAAAGTAGAGTTAAGAAATTTTAAGAAGTACTCAGTATTTTCAATTTGTTACAGTAATATGTAATCATTCATAGATTGAGAAATAAATATCTTATGCTGCAAGTTTGATTACAACTCTCAGTATTAGCAACGTGCCAGGCTATCGATAATTGCTGCAGTAATACAACACAAAGTCATAAAAAAATTAAAATATCATTATTTAAATTAAAAATGCTACTTTACTGCTTGCATTATCATTGATTTTGGCTAGAAAATGTACCGCTCTAAAATTAGCGGAATAAAACGTTTTTATTTCGGTGCATTTCCAAAAAGGAAATAACGAGAGATATAATATACTCAAGTACTTTTATATGACTTAATGCAAGGATCTATTTCAAAGGTTTTCCTTTTAAAAATGCACAAAAGTTTTCAGCTTAGCGCCCACAAAAAAGGAAATGAAGCTATACGTAAACGGTCATTAATCTTTCCAAAAACGGCAATTAGAAAAAAAGAATACAAAGAAAAATCTGAAGTTTTCGGAAGTTGGTTTTAGGGCATTACATTTTTAAACTGTTCGTTTTTTGTAAGCCTTATTTGACAAGAAAACAAACGAACAGTTAAAAAAATGAAAATAGGTATTTAAAAATTATTCAGTTTTTTGTGTGTGTGCGTAAATCTGCGTGAAACATTTTAAGAGTTTATTTTTCTCAGTTTTTTCGAAAATGGCAATCGAAACTGTGTTTTCTGAGCTTTCTCGTGCTTTAAATTAAAAATGTAAAATTACCTCACACTTATATTACAAAATGTAAAATAAAATTATTCGTTTGCACTTTTTAAACAGTGGCATCCCTAGCCTTAAGGCACTTCACGGGGGAAAAAAACTTGACAGTTCTATATCAGGTACTTAAAAAATAAGATGTTAGGAATTTTAATAACGCTGTATGTATTTATAGCATTTAGACATGTCATTAAAAGTTAAATAAAAATGTAAATTATTATGAAATGCGTTTACTAGCATGACGTAACCTAACGATGAGCAACATTTTTAAAGATCCAACTAACGGCAGAGTCAAGTTTAGTGCTATCCAGAGACTTATGATGCAAGATTGGTAACAAAAGTTGTTAAAGAGTGCTAGATCACACAAAAGCGAAGAAATACTGTAAGCACAGAATTCAAGATATATTTCTTTACTTCACGCGAGTACATTAAGAATTATGATTTGGTATGGCTAAGCTCTTGAGGGCTATCTGCCTCAGGGGGAATGCCTTCATGGAGGGCTCTCTTGTGGAAACTTTACAAATTTTACTTTATACATTTTACATATGGGGGGGGAACCACGAAAACGCTCATGGAACCGGCCTGTTTGCGGGATTCGAACCTCGGACTGAACCACCGGTTTTCAGCGATGTTACCACTTGGCCGCTGGTGAGACATTTAAGAATTATGAAAATTCTAATTAGTCACAACTACATTCTTTCATTATCAAGTGCGCACATAAGATTACAGTCTAATAGGTAATTCGGCAATAAGTCTGGCGGATGATCTTAACTAGAACTCACTTTTCGGGACACGGTTTTTATTATGAGCATCCTGGGAAAAAAAAACATGCTGGGAAACATGGTCATTTCAGCATGAAACCTACGTCTTGCATGTTGAGAAACTGTAATTTTCTGATGCCAATCAACTGGCTTCACACGGGATCGAAGTAGTAAAAGAGATGAAAGATAAAACATAATCCTGATAGAAAAGATAAATTGGCATGTTAATTTCAACTATGAAAAGGTTAGTTGATTTTGATAAAAGCACATTAGGATTACGTGCTAAGGAAGCAGAGCCTTCCTTCAGGATTCTCCAAAATAAATTGGCTTGTATTTAGCTTTTGCATGATTAAAAGACCACGCAACCAGCCCGTTCGCCAATATTTAAAACATGGAGAGAATTACCAGTTTTCGGCAGCCGTATCATCTTGGCTATCGGTTAAAAAAACCTGATGTGGATACCACTTTTATTACGAATGGAAAACTGATGCAACTATTGGGGTTTAACGATGGTTTCCTATTAAATCATAATAAACTCCGGGTGCTGCCTTCTGTGGCTCCAGGGAGTTATTGTTTCTAAATAGGGGAGGACGCGGGACACATGCCTGCTTAGCTATGTTAGATACCAGCGGTCTCCGTCCTCCGTCATCTGTCACCTGCCACCGTAAATATCGTCTGCGCAAACAGTTCGAGTTGGTGTGTTTAATCACTTTTGCCAAACGATTTTTGGCATTTGAAAGAAAGAGATTTCCTTTAAAACACTGTGTTGGAAAATTTGTAAAAAAGTATCGTTAACATTCAGTGCAAAGTGTTTGAAATGGAGCTATCACGCTGCCAGGTTAGAACCATCATTTACTTCCAGTTCGGTTGCAAAACGTCAGCTACAGAATGTCACCAAATCATGTGTACGGCTTTAGGTACTAATGTTGTATAATATGACTCTTTGAAAGTTTGGTACCGAAAGGTCAAAAACAAGGACTATGACATTCACGAAGCACAGCGCTACTGATGCTGATGATGCCAGCCTGAGAGAAACTTGTGGAAGAAGATCATTATGTAACCACTTGAGAGCTTGCTAAGGAGTTAGATGTTAGTGCCATGTACATTAGTCGCGTTATGCATCGCATAAATTTGGCGTACAAGTTCAAACGCTGGGTACCGCGTGAGCTGACTCAAGCAGATAAAGATAGACATGTTCGTGCCTGCACTAATCTGCTCAAATATCAAAGTAAAGACAGACTTCTGGACAGTATCGTCACTTGTGATGAAAAGTGGACTTACTTCCATAACACAGGCCGTAAAGGAGGCTGGTCTGTGCCCGGTGAACTGTCGGCAGCGTCGCAAAGTGCAATTTGATTAACAAAAAGATAATGCTTTGTATTTGGTGGGATTGCCGTGATATTATCCAAAAAATGCATCTGGAAAAAGGTAAAACCTTTCACAGTAAGGTATACAGCGAGATGCTAGTCCGTTGTGCCTCTGCTATCAAGGTAAAACATCGAACTGAGTTTCGGCGCAAAAAAGTAATGTTGCATCAAGATAATGCAACACCCCACGTGTCTGCATTCATCGACTGGACTCTGTACGGACTCAAATGGGATTCTTTGTCACACCCACCATATAGCCCCAATATCGCTCCTTCGGATTTCTACCCATTTTCACACCTGCAGCTACATCTTGCTGGCGCTGTCTTCCATTCTGCACTGGACGTCCGAAATAAGGTTAATCTGTTTTTGGACTCGCGGCCACCAAAATTCTGGACCGTAGGGAAAAACTACCAAAACATTGGCAAAAGGTCATACATTTGGGTGATGATTACTACCCGCATTAAAGGTACTATTTTCATGTTTTTTTATTTCTAACTTTATTAGAACGTTTTTTGGCGGAAAACCTTCGCTACAACCAGATAAATTGCAATCTTCAGCGTATGCCGATCCAGTCATTTCCCTGTTCCGCTCACCTGCAGTGCTCTAAAAGCGCATGTGCATTAGCTAGCATTTAACGATAAAATACCAATAATAATGGTTTAATTAAAACTGCTCGAGGAAGATTTTCTCAACGACATGGGATCACAGTCACCTTTTATAGCGTTAATTAAGCATTTTAATGTCCTGATAGAAAGTGGATATGCTAATATTCAGTTTAACTAATTTATTAATCCAATCAATTTACAATAGCCTTAGTTTAAAAACAGAAATATAGAGGTTGTTTACACATTTCTCGAAGGCTTATGGGGTCATCTAATTGTTATTTAAAATGTAAAGAGTATTTTTTAAATGTTCGATATCATAGCCATTTTGGGGGGACTAAAGTCTGCATCGTGATTTCTATGATGAAGAGCTTTTCGTTAAATATCCAAATCTACTGATTTCAATTGCTTTTCTACTACTCTCCAGAGCTCATCCATTGTGATGGGACTGCGCTTGGAAACAGCTTTGTTCAAGAAACCAAAGGAACAATAGTCCAGAGGTGAAAAGTCACAGGATTTCGCAGGAATACGTTGAAAAGGTATATATGCAATATCTGTACCAGTCTTCACTTGGTCAAGGAATTCGTGGTACTTCTGAAAGTATGACTTGCTCAAAGATGTTCCACTCTTCGAAAGTCATTTTGATAAAGAAATGTAATTTCTTTCTATAAATATCGGACGCAAAACTTCCTCTTCGTACTACATTGAGTTGCTTTTAACATTTTCCCACTCTTCTTATTTTTAATTTCTCTTTATAATAGAAGCCTGCGAAAAACATAAATTCCTTACCAAAACTTTCTTTGCATTGACGGAATCGGGTTTGTACCTGTTGTTCCCTTCATTTTCGATAATAAATACACCTTTTTTGTTCCAGTCTTTTAGGTAAACCCATGCTTCATCAAGAGTCAAGATGGATTTCCATTTATCTCCTGTTAAACATATTTCATACAGGGTTCTACAAATTGCGCTGCCACGGGCCTCGACAAAAGCTGGTGAACATTGTCTTTTTTGCCTCTTTGAAATTTGTACATTTTGTTTTGTGATTTCATTTATAGTTGCTATAGATGTATTTAAAGACTTTAAAAATGACTTCTGCATCGGCAGATTTTCTCCATTTACCAACAATTTAACTTCAAAAACATTAGAAACGTACTTTTTTAGCGTATTCGTTTCGAATCTTCTTTCCATGTAGAAATAAAGTTTGACGGTTTTTTCCTTTCTGATTAATAACCCTTCCAATTCTGTACTTCGAAATTTAAGTACCATGCACTTTTCACAACGTTTTTGAATAAAGAAATAGGAATATTTGCCTTTGGAAAGCGTAAGAATATATATCCTTTAGGCTAAGGTTTGTTTACACGCCACATTTTGAAAGAAGAATACATTTAAGTGTAGCAGATGGTATTTCGCATTTCAAATAATAATTTTTTCGTCAGAAAGTTTTATTCCAAAATATTTGCCATTTTTTAATTGTTTATAGAAATTGTTATAAAATTGTGTAAATACCCTCTGTACTTACGCATTTGAAAAAGGTCGTTCACACTAACAGTCGTATTGGGACTCTGAAAAATGTGTACAGATAAAAGACAAACAGAAAGATAAAATAAAAGTTTCAGTTTCGAAACTCTAATGACGGTAGATAAGAAAACAGCTATCCGAGGTTTCGGCACCTTTACGATTAGATAGCAAAAGCAGAATTAAAAACCAAAAGATACAGTATCTTCCCCCTCCGAAAAAAAAAAGAACCAGAAAAAAAAATTCAATGGAAGTGCTGATCGTGTGATTTTAGGGTGAGTTGTTAACCGCCACCGAGAAAGTCGTGTAATAGAAGAAGGTACAGTTGTAGTTACGATTTTTATTTCGTAACTATTTCTGCACTAGTCAGCCCAATTTTCTGGTAATCACAGAATGGAATCTTTTTCTTTTCTAGTTCCACTACCAAAATCGAATTCTTTTTTTACTTTTTCGCCGAGCTTAAACGTGCACCTGAAACTACTACGAAAAATCTATTTCCAGATGGGGCAATTTTCTAACGTCTACAGCACGGTAGGAAATTGTTTCCTACAAACCTTGAAAACAAATAATTTGCATCAATACAAATTTCTTTTTTCCCCTTTAAACCATATGTGTAAAAAGAATACATGGAATAAAAGGGATAAAATTATACCAACAACAAAAATATATGCTACACTTTTAAGAAAACTACACAAAATACAGTAGAATAAAATCTAGGTTTTCATATAAAAATAAGCGAAAGTCCTCCCGAATGGTACATTAGTCAATGCATATACGAATAATTTCGTAACTATAAACAGATCTATAATGCATATAAAAAGGCTTAAAATTTAAAAACATAATGCTTAAAATAATAGACAAAAAAGCTATACGTTGATTTCAAACTGCTGATATCCAAAACTGTCAAGAAATGTTTTACCAGTTGCGTAAACTGTAGTATCAAGACATAAACAAAAGACATCCCCCTGCTCCAAACGTTTTCTTTTGTTATCAGGAGTACTCAAGGATGATTTCAGAAAATTTTCACTGAATCGCTGAAGAACTTTATTTCAATGCATACGTATGTTTCAGCTAGAACAAGCGTAGGTTAACATGGAAGGCAAAACGGATTTCTAGATGATTAGCTTCCTGTGTTTAAATAAAATGGTAATTTTTAGCAATCAAATAATTGAGTAGAGACTCGGCAGCTTAAAATGTTTTAATTACATATGAAATGTGTAGTTTCCAAATGATAAGGGAATCAAACAATATATCTAACAAATGAGATATATATATCTATATGTGAGACAGTAAACGTGGGCGGAACACTAGAACTTTATCGTTGGTTCTACAAGTGCAGTACCAAAGCAGTAACTGTGCTGCTTTGCCCCAATTTTGATGGCGGTCCTAGGGTCTCCCACATCCTCTTGATCTATCATCAAACCACTTGAGGTCTCCCAGCCCTCTTAACCTACCACCAAAACACTCGAGAGGGCATTCGGCCACACTATTTTGTATACCCCCATTCGATACAGACACTATACACTTAGAAACATCCATGTCTACAGAACCCGGCGTCATTGACACGGAAGCCAACGTCGCTAACAACTATACCAGCGTGACAAATGCATTAGAGTCAAACATTTTAACAAAGAAACTGATATTTTTTGCACTCATATAGAGCTGCCTCAGTTACTTGAACATCAGTTTTGATTTCAAATGTATTTGTTAAGCTAGAATAGTAGTGTTTATGTACGGTGAAAAACCTAGTTAAACCTAGTTAACTATTAACAGCCATCTCTGGTTAACTTTTCCGTGCTCCTGACGAATTCGATTGTTAGTTGAATATGGCAAAGCACAAGATGGCTATCTATCTAAGGGAAAGGATGTCTTCGTAGAGAGCTTACTAAGGGAAGCTGGCTCGTATTTACGTTACCCATGGCAAAAACCACGAAAACGCCCATGGAGCCAGCCCGTGAACCTTGGTCGAGCTACCACTGATCTGCAATTTTGACCACTCGGCCACTGATAGGCCTAGACCAAAGATTCTCAACCGGGAGGAATTTCCTCCTGCGTGATATTTATAGTTTTAGGGGGGGGAAATACAGTCAGCCTTTTATTTATCTGTAAATATTCAGTTTTTCTTTATGAATATAAAAAAACTACTTTTATTCCAGTTTTGTATTTATTAACATTTTTGTACTTTTCTTGTTTAATCTATAAAGCACATTAAAAAATAATCTAAATTTAAATAAATATTTACGCATTTTTACGTACGTAAGTTTTGAAAAGGTTCGGGAGATGATTGTCTAACATTGGTGAAAAGAGTACATGGGGCAAAAAAATATTTGAGAATCACAGGCCCAGATGAATTCTCGTATTCGTATTTACTAGAATACTTGTTTACCACACTTTAAGATAAGCAAACACTGCAATCATCATACACAGTGCATCTCTCGGCTCAGAAATGACATTCATGTATGATCATTAGGTTTAATACATATCGGAGAATTAACACCTTTTATTTCATGCAATTCTTACAATATTACAGACATCAAATCAGAGTCTGAACCGTGTGTAGAATATTAAAGTTTAAAGCTCTTTATTTCTTGGATATTACTTTATTCAAAAGCTAAACCAACAAACTCTAAATTCTTTCAAAGAACTAAATTAAATATTTGTCTTCATATTATGACTCGCAAGCCACGAAATAAAGTAGAGAAGGGGGAAAAAACTTTATCATGTTTACATAACTTTCTTGAGTTTATGCCTTACAAGTAAAAGACGCTCGAAACTTATACGAGTTTACATTAAATCTGACATTTCTATCGACTTTTATCTTTACTCTTCAATAAAACTGGCTAAATTTTTAGACAGCCCACACTTCAAAACATAATTAATATTCAGACTAAACCACAATTCCACGCTTCTTCAACATAACCTACGTAGAATATACATTACATAAATTAATGCTTCAGCAAGAAAGTAAAAAGGAAATAAAAGATATTGAATTCTAGTATTAACCAGAGGATGAAACGTGAATAAAAATTCAATTATTTCAGCTGAAGCTTTTTCATCTTTTTCACAAAAAGAATGGTAACTGAAATCGATGGAAGTTTCTGAAAGGAAGTGGAAGAAATTTCTACCGCCTGCATGAGAAAATGATCTCATTAAATGATCCAATAACGATATTTTATAAAGAAAAAAAGGAAAACAAAAAACAAAATCAATTGCATACAATTGATTAATACAGTTTCTTTAAAATCCTAGCTGAGAAAATGAATGGCGAACTATTCTTTTAAACGGAAACACGGTAGTTTTGGTATTAACATGCAAGCAAGCACACATTTGTGACTAAATTTAAATATCGCAGAAGCAAAAACTAAACTAGTCACGTAAAAGTCCTAACTACTATTTAAGTGAAAAAATTTACAGAACGTTGGTGTTGTTTATATTTTGATCCAGATTTTGACAATGCCTTTGAGAAGAAAAATAAAACAAAATTGAAAGCAAAGTTGATTAAAATTAGCATAATACTGAAGCTGAATATTTCTTATCACAGGCTAAAAGTAAAATAATACTAATAATAATAATAAATCTGAAAGCTTTCAGATTTCATATTACGCCCAAAGGGATGTTTTTTAACGTTTTGTGAGTTACTTTTATTTAGTAAATATCACGTTCCTAAGCGATAAAATTCAATTCAACAGCGATATCACAAAATAATTTTAAAAGAGCATATCTTTAGAATTTCCAATACACAGTCTCGCGCGCTGAAGATATTTTTTTTCCATAACTGTTACCATTGTTCGCTTTGAAATCGTTGAGTTTGTTAATCAAAAATTTGTTAAAGCTTTACAAAATAAGAAATAGATAATAAGGCGAATTCCAGATTGCAAATTTGGGCTTCCAAATGCCCATATACGAGTGGAGGACTACGTTATTCAAAATTAGATGTCTCTAGGTACCGTTTCTTTTCACAGAGCGAGAAACATACATGCAATCATGCAAATTCTGCATTATTTAATTTCTTTAAATATAATGCAGGGCTCTAATATTTGGTGGCAACAGTCTGAAAAATGAAACGCCGTTTATAGTGAATCAACGCAAAATGCCAAAACAAAATTAATAGCTCTTTTGGGAAAATTGCCCCTTTGGCTAATGAAAATAATAATAATAATAATAATAATAATAATAATAGTAATAATAATAATAATTCAGATCTTTATAGCACACGCGCCAAAAATTTTCTGTCAAAAGATATGCGCATCAGCGTAGTATATTGGGAACTGTTAAATTAAATTTTATATCCTTCTAACTATAATGAATTTGTTCATATTTTCATAGTAAACTTTATGGATGAAAATTTTTTAAATGTGTCATTTTAGTATTTCGTTTGTAGGGTTTCTCACTCCTTTTGTCTGTGATGAACGTGGAGGAACCTAGTGAACGTTTTAGCGACTCATCACTAAAACGTTCCAAGTAACTAAAGATGTAGACTCAAGAAGGGATAAACTGTCCTTTATTTCACTCAAAATAAGATAACAGTTGGCCCCTTTCTCGGGCTTACAACAAACCTCCACTCAGACTTGAACTCAAAATAAGAACTAAACTATAACTAACTAAAGGAGACAGCCGAAAGCAAAACACAAGTATCTAACGTAGTTGGGCCTTAATTTAAACTAGCCGGCGAATATCAAAAGACACGTAATAATACGGCCGAGCCTAACAACTTCAAGAAAGACTTAGCCCGAAGGCAAACATGCGCTACTCGGGATCCCTAGCTGTCTCTCACGAAGTACGTTGAACCTTCTTTAAATATTTCTTCGAACTCATTCGCATTCACTGGCGATTCTAAAACCGAAAGGATTATTCTTTACAGTATCACTCACTAATTGGAATAAGATCTCTATAGTTAAGAAATATATTAAAATAATTTTTTAGTTAAGAAGAATTTTTATTGAAACACTAAATTGAAGTAATCTTATTCTTCAGTTTAATTTCTTAAACTGAAATTCTTATTCAAGTAGGTCTCTCAGTAATTCTGGCAAGAGTAAATTTAAATAGAAGAAACAAACAATTTGCTTTATTTAGTATGTGCTGAACTAAATTGCATTTTGGCCAAGCATAGTAAATAACATTAGCATAACGCTTTTAAAGACTTAATTCTACATCATATTCAGATTTTATTCTGCTTAGCATTCCAGAGTATCGTATAGATTATTGTTTTCAAAGAATTAGAAATATGTTTGCTCATGCGCCTATGGTTTGCTATTCTAAAATAGAAAACTCAAAGTTATTTTTCGTTGCCCGACTATCGTCGTAACTATAAGAACGAGAACTGCAGCAGACTACTCGAGTCGCAAAATTTTTTATCTACTACATTCCTATGTAACGTATAAAGTGCGCGAATGTAGCTTGACTTGAACTGCAGTCTCAAGTAAGACAGAGAAAATAAATGTTATGAGACGCGTTACTATCGCGAGTGTGGAGGACTGGCAACAGCCATGAAGAGCCTGTTTTAAAGTAAGTAAGTAACAGAGTTTATTTTAAAGTAACAGAGCATAGCAATAGCCGAATTTGTAACAAATAACCTATCATGTACACTAAAACACAAAACTAACAATAATTACCACCTGAAAAAAAATGTGAAACTGAACAATCACATAGTAACTTGTGATTGGTAACAAATAAAATGATGGTTATGACAAATTAACCCAATGAATTTGTGACCAAATGAAAGGCCATATGAATTCATTGGGCCCAGATGAATTGAAACTCATTGCGCCCAAGCTGGAATAAATAATAATCAACGCAGCTTTAAACACCATTCAAGAGTAAAACTCAACAGAAAATTTAAGCGTAAACATGCACTGATCTAAAAGGAAGCAAACTACATCAAAATTAAACCATACACTAGACATGAAAATCTATATACAAAATTTTCCAAGTGGCGCAAACTTTTAGGTGTGTTATATCGAAGAAACCGAAAACAAAGCTTAAATTTGACGCCGATTTTACAGAAAACTTTATCGATTTCGAGTAAGGCACGAGATTCTCTTTTTAAAAACGTAAAGCACTTTATCACCTTGAACGATTTTTCGAGACGAATCCCGATACATAATGCACTTTTACAACTTATAACAATTCTGTCGTATACTCTATAGCCAGAATTAAGCCGCTAGTTAATGCTAGATTACGTAGACTTCATACATAGAGATTATAGTACATACTAAAAGAAAGATCCATTTATGAACAAAACGAAGCACTATATCTAGCAATATTCTCATACTGAAATGGCTATGAAACATTACGGCAAAGAAGAGAAGATTCATTGTAAAATAAATCCCAAATGCATTTTTTATAAAGATTAAAAAACCTGATGTGTGCACCACATGACGTCCTTGTACGGAATATTAAATTATATGCATTTCATTTAAACTTATTTCCTCGAATTTCATTATATATATATTTCTCATTCAGTTAATTCAGTTTTCACTTCGCGACAAGAAAAAAGTACATAAAAACTCAAAATAACTATATTAAAAATTGAAAGACATGGAAAAATAATAAAACACCAAATGCAGAGGCTGTTCACACATTTTTTAGACGGTGTATATTGTATTCACAAAACTAAATTATTACATAAAATTCTTGTGTTTTAAATGTTCTATTTGACATCCCTTATTCTGAACTATCTTTCGACACCGCAATTTCCAGAATAATAATGCCTTTTGAAGTGTCAGAAGAGGCATTCCATCCCATTCCTCCCGAACACCTTTCCAGAATCCTGTTAGCGTTTTGGGACAACGTTTGGATAATGCAATTTTTAAAAGTCCGAAAGCACAAAAATCAATAGGTGACACATCGGGAGATTTAGTAGGGATATTAGTGAAGGGTATGGCCTTGATACCAGTTTTTGGTTCCATTTCTTTTAGGAAATTTACAGTGGATTTTAATGTGTGACTGCTAACTTTGTCCTGATGGAGTCTCACAGATTGATGGCACTGTGGGTAAAGCGATGGTATTTCATTCAGAAAAATTGGCGATAAAATATGTTCCTGATAGTATTTGGAGTTAATCTTGACATTTTTTTGCACTCTCTTTATTTTTAACTTGCCATTATAAGAAAAACCAGCAACAATCATGAATCCCTTAGAAAAACTTTCTTTCGATTCTTTGAACCATGTACTTACATTTTTTTCTCCCCTTTTATTATAACAAATGACTTTTTTTTGTTACAATCATTTACATACACCCATGCTTCATCTATTGTGACAATTGTTTTCCATTTTTCTTTGGATAAGTGTTTCTCATATAGAATTCTGCAGCGTGTCCTGCGTCGAGCGATATGCTTTGAAAGGAGACGACGCACATTGCGTTTTTTCGCTTTCTTAAGATTTAAATCAACGTTTATCATTTTGTTTACAGTGGAAACCGAGCATTTTAATGATTTTGCAACTGTCCTTTGACTAGGGGGATTTTCTTTTAACATTAAATAACGTACCTTTGCAATAGTCGAAGATGTCCGTTTTTTCCTTGGATACTTGTTTGGAATTTTTGTCCCACTTGAGGCTCCAATTTGACGTTTTTTTCCTTTCTTGTTGATGATATTACCTATCGATGCTTTAGATATCACAAAACCATGACTCTCACATCGTTTTTGGATAACGGAGTATGCATATTTCTGTTGGGAAAGAGCATAAATGTAGCCTTCGAACCACTGCTTTGTTAAATTCGCCATTTTGAATAAAAACAAAACTTTCAAGCCACAGACGATAATTTTGACTTTTAAAAACATAGTACAATTGCAATTACTTCTTTTGCATCAAACGATTTTTTTATTACCGCTTACCAAAATCGTCTAAAAATGTGCAAACAGCCTCTGTACAGTTAAAACAATTAAAAAAAAATTTTTTTGCAATTAAAATTACAGTTTCTACGCAAAAACAAGCAATTCGGCCCACAAAACTGAAAGTTTACTTTTGGTCTCACTCGGCAAAAAGACACTGAAAGCGTAGAAACTGACTTAATTTGCTGTGCACGCTATGTTGAGTCAATATATGGAATAATTTAATAGCTTAAATGATAATTCGAGAATGGATTAGCATGATTTAATTCGCAATTGTAAAATAAAACGTTCCTTTGTTGTTGCGAAGCTTAGTTTCTCTAGATTGGCAACAAATCCACCACGAAAAAAATCCGTTCTGAATACATTTTAAATCAGTTTTATGATTCTTTTGGGAAAAAGAGTCCTTTATTCTGTCCTTACGTACAGGTGTCACGGAAAAACATTGTTAAATTGCATTCAATAGGGGTCAAAATGGATATTTTCGTTAAAATAAGGTACGCGGAATTTTTCATGATTACAATACTTCCTTGGAAGTTATTTCTCTCGCCTTCTTAGCATGTCATCGTGGTGTAGTGATCTGCGAGCTCGGCGCATATTCGAGAGGTCCGTGGTTCGAGTCCCGGCGAGGGCATTGCTCATTTTTTCACGCTTCCAAATTCAAAATACCTAATATCTCTACAAAGTAAAAAGGTATTACAAAATGATTACTTTTCATGACGTTGTGTTTTACGTTAACAACAAAAAAAGCTATTAATAACAATACTCATTTTTATTCTTGAAACATCGAACGGACCAAAAATGTCTGTACAATCTAAAATACACACGAATGTTAGAAACATCGTTTATTATTTAGAGTAAAGCTGCAAATATTCACAAAAATTACGAGTAGCATTTGAATGCATATCTAACTATATCGATGGATTCTTAAAACAAAATCGACCATCAAGATCATTGATTACTAGTAACCCCATCATAGATCGTTAACCTGTGAGAAGTTGCGCCCAAGGAAATGCATTATTTTTTACCGACCGGCAGCTATTGATGACGATGATCTGTGTAAATTTCTATGACTATTTCTAAAAGCTTTTCGAAGACAATAAAACTGGAAAAGCAATGAAGAAATATGTTTCACAGTTGTCTCACAAGAACGAAATATTTGCATTAAATATTTGCTCCATTTATGTAGTGGCATATTTTTAGTGGAACATTTAAAATGTCTCGTCTTCTTCATAAGGCAATATGCCTAACTAGACACTACGCTCTAATCTCTTAAAAGGAAAAGTAATAGGAACAAATATAGTTTTTTTCGTTTATAACATTAATATTGCGTATATGCAAATACAGAATTCCTCGGCTTCAAGAAAGTTTAGAGTTACTGTGAACCTTTTCGTACGGCGAAACAGCGCAAAGCAAAAGATAAATTACCATTCATGTAACATCAATGGTCTTTAAACAAATTATGACAAAAAAATTCGTTAATGACGTCATAAGAGGCGCATGCATGGTAATGGGCGAACGATGAAGTGTAGAAAAATACTCTACGATATATTTGAACAGATCTGAGCATAGCATAGCCTAGAAATAAACCTGACCCATTAGAAATTTCTGTTAGCACATAGTCTAATATGCAAAGGTATGGCTGTAAAATGGAACAGCGTACAGATTTAAAATTCTGTGAAGCTTGATAAATCTATGAAAGAAAGTCATGACATGTTGAAACAATATAGCACACATGAACTGGTATCTCCAAATGGCGTTTATCAATAATTTAAACGTTTTCAAGACGGGATTCCACTCAAGATGCTACTGGAAGTGGTAAGCCTATGCCTTCTCATAATGTTAAAAACATTGACAAAATTAATATAATGTTAACCAGAAACAGCAACAGTGAATGCTAACTTGTATAAAGTTGTTCTGCCAAATTTATTGCAATGTATGTTCGTCCAGAAATTGTCGAGGTTACCTCGTTTAGTCTCCATGAGTATTCGGTCTTCGTCGTAAAAGAAATTCACCGTATTTGAAGCAGCTGTTCCTCTCATCGGTCATCTTCCGTACTACATGGATCATGTTTCAGCAGACTTTCTCGGGATCCAGAACCTGAGACGAGCTCTAAAATGAGAAGGATTTCCAAATATTTCAGACATTTAACGACATGACCTGAAGATTCTTCATGGGATAACGAAACAGGATTTTGTCCGTAGTTTCCAGGAACTGTATAGTTTTGGCAAAAGAAGGCTTCAAACAACGAGGATTAATTGGAAGGAACATAAAACGCTTTTCTGATGTAAATGAGAATTTATTTGTTTATAAACGTATTCACTGAACTACTTGTCATAACATGTACTTTTACGACTCAGGAAACACATTGAACAAACTGAACATTTTCTGTGGCACGTAACAGATAAGTAACTATTAAAAACATTGAAAATGTACAAAGTTACATACATTTTATGTGAGAAACGTCAAGGAAAAAACCTAAGTTCTGTTCTGCTTCATATTGTTTCAAACAACAATTACAATAAAAATGTTTTAAATACTTCGTAGGGTCCACTTGTCTATCTTCTAAGTGATAACTGAACGTGTAGTAAACTCTTGTAGGAGCTACACAGGAGAACGAAAAGAACCCTTTATTAACTCTTTTTAAATTCACAATGCATCGACATGACGCTAACAAACTACGCCTCACTCGGGCGGTAACTCAAACAGCAAGAACTAAACTAAAAATTTTAAGATATTAACACGTAAATAGACCTACGCTACAGGGCTCAGACTATCCTGTTTCCTAGCAGATCGTGGAAAATCCAGTGGCAGCAAAGTAATAGCTATTACGCCACGTATAACCAGGAATGAATGCTAAGCAGAAGCTCACCCTACAAAAAGAACAGAGTTCGCCCGCCACTCTCTAACTTTCTCTTCTAGAACTTGGTATTTAAACTTTTTCTCCTCAAAGTAGAATTTGCATTACTTCACACGCGCTACCAAATTTAAATACTCTGGCATTGACAACTGGGGGAAAGGAAGGCTTATAGAAAAGTAACTTCGAATTAAATTAAATTGGTTATTTAAAATAAATATAAATCCCTACAACTTAAATAAATATTTTGGACGTTTAAATCTGCGGCCCACATAGTATCCAAAAGTTCTTCCGAATTTTGATTTTGACATTCTAAACATGAAAACATGAAAATCTATAATAAGCACATAGTCTAAATGAAAGGTATCATATCCGTAGGTATCTACTTCAATCAAGATTGAAAAAGTAGCGAGCACAATGAAAAACTTGAAAGTGATGTGTACCCATCGGCAATTTGTTAGTACAGGATAATCAAAAATCGCCGATACCAAGTAATTGGCTTATTATAAATTGAATTGAGCTGTAATAGTTATATCGTCTACCACTAGGTAACACTGCTAGAATACCAGTAACGAGCCCATACGCGATCTGTCGTCTTGCGGAACTACGTAAAGTTACAAGGTCTTTTCTTACGAGTCCCATGCTTTGTGGCGTATAAGTTGCTTAACAGTTCTGCTTGCATTGCTAGTTAAACGTCTCGTTTACTTAGAAACAGTGAATTTTTATTGTTGAAGAACATTTTTGTTAGTCATTTATACGCAAGTGTTTTCAAAAATATCCGATGGCCGTAGCGTCTACCAAACTCGATGATAATAGAATTAAACGTCTGATTTCGGACATAGGTTCAATTGCGGAGAGAAAAAAATTGCTGAGTTCGGCATTTACACCTAGGCTACATACTCATGTTGCTAACCGCCATAATAATGTTCCTCTTCCACGTTATGTTAAACACTACAAAAAAAATCAAAACTTTCAGATTTTTCCATTACGCCCAAACGGCCTTTTATTTAACGTTTTATGTGTTACTTTTATTTATTAAATATAATTTTCTTTGCACTTAAAGAATAAAATTGAATTCAATAGCAATATCGGAAAATACTTTTAAAATGAGCATATCTTTAGAATTTCCGATACACAGTCTCGCACGCTTGAGATTTTTTTTTTACAGTGTTGCCACTGCTCGCTTTGAAATCGTTGAGTTTGCTAATCAAGAACTCGTTACAAAATATAAAGTCGATAATAAAACAAATTCCAAATTAGAGCTTCCATATTCGGTGGAAGATTACGTTATTCAAAATTGGATGGCTCTAGGTACCATTGTTTTATCACTATGCGAGAATCATATATACATATTTATTCGGTTGTAATGAGGCAAGATATTGGAATTCTTCCAGGCTGTGATATTTTTCGAAGCAGAGAATTATACATTCTGTAGAGCAAGTTTTGACAGATCAGATGTTTGTTTCACAGATGGCCCCACTTTGGAGTACACTTACGACTTAAAAGTAGTAAACGTGTAAAACTAAACTGATGCGAAGCTGAATAATCAGCCGAATCTTACACACAGATATTTAAAACGCAGTTTGCTCTCTGGCTAATATTATAGACGTAGATGAGCAGGCAATTAATATACACGGTTGTAAAATTGCATGCTTTAAGTAGTAGCAACAACGTGGCCAAAAGATAGAACACCCTCTGTCTGAAGTAGGTCAGACCTCAGCTTCAGTTTGCACCCTACTTTGCATAATGCACCAAACTGGAAACTCATTCTGGAAGGAAAGCGTGGGTAGGAAAATGAGGGTGTAAACCTTAGATGAATGTCGAGGAACCTAGCTGCCCTCGCTGAGCTGTTGTGAAGTCAGCGACTTAACAATGAGTTCAAAACAACTAAGACGTAGACTCGAGAAGGGTTAAAATACCCTTTTATTCACTCAAAGAAGAATAAAAGTCGGCCCCTTCTCGGGCTTCCAGGAAGCCTCTACTCGAGCTTTAAGTCAGAATAAGAAACTAAGCTATAATTAACTAAACAAGACTTAGTCGAAGCTAAACACAATTATCTAACGTATTTAGCCCTTAAATTAAACTAACCGGCGAATATCAGTAGACACGTATAATACGCCCGAGCGTAACAACTTCAAGCGTGACTTAGCTAGAAGGCAAACGCGCACTATTAAGAACTCCTAGCACTCTTTATCGAAGTTGGTTGAACCTTCCTTAAATACTCCTTCTAACTCATTTGCATTCAACACGATTCTAAAAACTCATTCTGGTAGGGAGTTGTAAGTGGAAACAAGAATTAATAGGAAAGGGTTTCGAAATTAAAATAACTGTTAAAAAACTCAAATATACCTTACAGTGCACATCTATTTTATTTGCAATCGGTCGCATCAAATCTACCCACAGACAACCACTGTCTTACCCGGTTCATTGAGCTCTATGTCTTTATTCTTTTACTGTGCATTCTTTGTTTTAAAAGTGATTGATTTACGTTGTTCTTTGTTGCGGTTAAGATTTTTACTCTTATGCCTTTAAATAATTTACATGCAATAGTTGTAGATTTATTAATAATTTAAAAGTTGAAGTGGCGCTAAGCCTAACGACGCCGTCTTTTTTCACATTTGAAACTCTTGGTAGAATAGTGAATTAAGTCACTTGCTGCACCAGTTTCAGTGTCTTTTTTGACCAATGGGACCAAAAATTAATTTTCAGTTTTGTGCCCCAAAAACTTTGTTTTCCTCTCTTTTGACCGAATTGCTTGCTTTTGCGTACAAATTCTAATTTTTATTGGAAATTTTTTTTAAATTATATTTGATGTTTTAGTTTCCACTCTATTTTACATTTGTTGATGAACATGTTTTGAATTTTTTTGCCTTCCGCGAAATGAGAAGTTGATTGATTGAATAAGATATATATTCCCTAATAAAATTCGAGGAAATAAATATAAATGAAATGAAACAAAAAATATAATAGGGCGTGCAAGGAAGTCATGTGGTGTCCACGTCAGATATTTTTTCTTATCAGATGAAATATAGCGAACCAAATTTTTGGTTCATTATAGCGGGGTTCGACAATATTTCATAAAGGCGATGCTTAATAACTTTTTAAGCAGTTTGGCCGTTAAACTTATGGTTTTCGCTGTATCACGGTGAAGACTCAAATGCTTATAATAATCTCACATTATCTCAGGAAGACGTTTTTAAAAATACTTCGCATTTAAATATTAAATTAGCATCCGGCGAAGCGGAAAGTAAGGTAATTAATATTGCAAAATATAGAATTCGTTTTCTTCGCTAGAGATCTTCTTCGGAAAGGAAATCTAGTAAGCTTCAGGAAATTAAAACATGTTTCAGGATGTAATTTGTTTGAGAATTTCGCATAAATTACTTAGTGTTAAATACTACTTTACTTCTGCTGGTTTCCAATTAAATGCGCCACTGAACTAATTAAATTAACCAGCAGTGGTTTTTGAAGATAAAATCATTAATATTAATTGCGATGAAACATGCTTTTGGTTATAAGGAAATCAGAATTTTCATCGTGTTGCAAATGAGAACTGCGATTGCCAAGAAAAATTAAAGTAATATACTTTTTGAATATTTTTTCCATTTTTCGACGACCATAACAAAAATAATGTAGCAAAAAATAGATAAAAGTAAAACAATAACAAAAAACCTAAAATTGTTAAATTACGAAATAAAGTCTGTAAAATATACGCGTCTCAAGTGGTACGAAAACAAATTCATAATTTTTAAAATTAATTTTAAAATAATTTTTAAATCTATAATTTTTAAAACTTATATGATTCCTTGGATAGCCTAACACCTGAAAATGATTTCGTTTTATTTCAAATTCAGTACAATAAAACGACCCTTTAAGACATTTAAGCTGGTGTAAACCGGCTGCTACTTTTATCAAGTGATTAAATCTATGTAGTTCTTTGTTTATGAGTGTTGTAAAGTGATCGATTAGAAATAAGTTTAAAATTAAAAATAAGCGTTTTAAAACAATGCCTTCTTTATATAAATATAGGTATTTAAGCAGGAAAAAAAGTTTAAAATGTTTTTAGAAACATAGGTTATAAAAGGTTATTAAAATTATTTAGTTCCGTCACATTTTTTTATTTCTCAAAAATGTTACTTAAAACTCTGTTCAGAAATGCCCACACATTTTTTAATTACAGAAACCATGTATTAAATCGCTCTTCCCACTTTAGATGAGGAATACACCAATACAAAATTTTAAGTTAATTTTATGATACAAACAAGCAGTTTCCCATTGGCTTAAATTTTGAATACAAGTTCTCGATTTCAATGGAAATTAGATACAAAGGTCTCCCTCCTTCAGGAACAAAACCTTTTTGGTGCCTGAAGAAGAGGGACCTCTGTAATCTCGTAAAGTTAAATGGCAATCTGCAACAATACATTCATGGATTAAAAATTTCAACCAGTGCCCAATAATGTAATTATTTACATTAATTAACTGAACAGAAACTTGCACTTCTGCACATAGATTATCGCATGAAATCTGCAAGTTCGGTGACTGACAACGAGTTCCGCATAGGCTGAATATCGGAGTCAGAGTGTGTAACACAGTTTAACGCTAATATGGTTTTTGAAAGTTCTAAATATACATTAGCTGTGACACAAAGACATCATTTTAAATGAAGGACAAAACTGGCGTTTCATTAGTAGACTCCAAAAAGCAGTATTCACAAATGTAGGTAACCATACATCTGAATATTCCTCAAAGTATCGTATCAATAACTTGGTAAATGGTTTTAAGTCATGAATCAGTTAGTAGAAAATGTGGTCAAGGGCAAGCAAAAGCAGCAACTGCAATAGAAAATCGTTTTCTGTCATTATCAGCTCGAAGAAACTGTGAAACAATTACAACAAAGCTGAAATTTAGATCTTCACGCTACCACAGGAGCTCGAATCTGCCGTTCTACTGCTTCAAAAAAAGGCTTCATGAAAAAATTAGTATGGTTTATGTCCCACTTCATTTTCCAAAGGGTCCAGCTTAAACTGGTGTCGTCGTAATGGCGCATTGGAGCTAAATCGAATAAGCTGTGCACTATTTATTTACAGGTCTACATATAATCTGAACTGTGATTCTAGACGTGTTTTGATCTGGAGGAATACAGAACTTGTCTTCTCTTGATTATGAAAGGTACCGTTTCCACTGAAACAATTCCATGGTTTGGGAAGAAATCATCATACAATGGCCGCACCAAGGTTACCATACTCTAAAGTTTGCTCTTGTGTGATGGCAATGACTTTTAGTTTGCTCAAAGCAACTACTCACTCTGTGCTTTCGTTTTCCCCACTTTTGTAAGTATGAATGTCAGGCTTGGGAAGAGCCTAACCTTGTTTGCCCCCAGATATTAAGCGGCACTGAACTCTATATTTTCCTTGAGGTTCTGTAACTGCTCAGAGATACGTGGACGATTCCTCGGAACCCCATGTAAAGTTTTTAAAAGTGCTCATCGCCCATAAGTTTTGTCCTGGTCGATAACAATGCTCGTCTGCATCAAACATTATCTAGAATACCTGTAAACAGAACATAACACTGCAACAGATTGGTCAGCTTATTCAAAAGCCTTGTACACGACTGATCCGATATGAGATGCTTTATGCTTTCGAAATGCAGCACGCCAAATGATTCCTCGGACATTCAGGGATTTGAGAATTTCACTTTTAGAAGAATGGCATGCAATATCACATACTTGACAAAACATTTCGTAAATCCTATAAAACAAAGATGAGAAGTTTTAATTTCTATTGGAGATTCCGCCATACACCATGTTGTTGCAAAACGGGAGATGACATTTTGAAATGTCCATATGCTTGACTTCAAATTCGATATTTTAAGAATAATCAACTGGCAAATATGCTGATTTAAGCTCACAATCCTTCAGTATAAATTATTTTTAATCTCTTTTAATAAATTACTATTAGGTTTTATTTTTTCAATGTCACTTAATTTTGATGAGTTTATAAGGTATTTTTCCCGCCTTCTTAGCACGTCTTCGTGGTGTAATGGTCAGCACATTCGGCGCGCATTCGAGAGGTCTGAAGTTCGAGTACCGGCGAGGACATTGTTCATCTTTAATGTCTAGCAGATGCATTAGAATTCAAAAACTTTCTAATGACTCCACAATTTTAGTACATATGTTCGAAGCATATGTCACCGTGAAAGATCGAAATCTGGAGAATGACGACCTTCTCCGGTGAATATCAACATCCACATAGTCGCTTGGTGTATGCCCGCTATATACACGCTTGGTGTATGCCTGAAATATTTGCTAAATATCCTTATTTCTCAAGTACACCGGCAAATGTCGAAATTTAATATGCATCGATGGTTAATGATGATTAAAAATATTTTTGTTACATTATTAAATCTTACTTTAAACATATAAATAAACTGAAAATGCACTTGTAAATAAACTGTTGAACTTAAAACGAATAGTACATTTTAAATGAAAAAAGAAAATAACATAAAAAAAAACTAAAAAAAAACTTACGTAATTATGTGATTAATGTTACACAATCTTATTTACTGCAATAATTTTAACTTTTATGACTCTTCCAATTGCACAAGATTTCCTTGCTTTTACAAACCCTCTGTGCCTACCTTCTTGCTCTCTCTCCGTTTTTACCCCCATCAGAGCATATCTCTACCTGTAGACATACATCAGTAATAGTCCGAATGTATGAAAGCATAACCAAATATTCTGTCTTTTACCGAAATATTTGATATGCTTTGACATTCACCGGAGAATGTCGACATTCTGCACTTTTGGTCTTTCACGGTAATATATACAACGAACTAGATATTGCGCTGTCATCTATTATATATTAACAAAACAATTACCTGATAAAATAAAAGCTGGTCTGTATTGCTAAGATAATACGTTTTTGAAAAAATGTTTAGTTGCGTCTCAACGTTTATTAAACTGTCCACGTTTCTCTAAACACAGTTTAAAACATTATACAATTAACTACAAAGAATTCTCTCCCGGTGATCATCATCAAAATTGGCCAGTATTTTTGAGAAAATAAACATCGGTACTTGACACCTAGTCTCTAAGACAATAGTTTCCATTTAAGAGCAAAATGAACAAACTATGAGAGGTCGTTTTAGAGAGATCTCAATGCAATTAGTTCGGACATGTTATAGGTGCTAGTGCGATTTTGCACAGTTCCGTCTCAAGTTTGAAGGAAACTCCCCCCAGAAGGATCCAACAGTCTCCGACCTTTCTTACCCTACCACCAAACCACTTGAGATACTTTCGGTTCCCCGCGTACTTTAAGCACCTATATTCGCAAACACCCAAGCTATGTCCGGGATTCGAACTTGGGCTAAAGATAGGGTAGCTTTCAATACTAGTCACTATACCGATCAAGGCGACATGGATAACAAAATATAAGAAAGCATTCTGAATAAACATTCTGCAAATGCGAGTTGTTAAGTAATCCCTCTACAAAAGACAACATTCTTTCGATTTCATTACAAATGATAACAAATCTTTTTACGTTCAAAAGTCATTTAAACATTTATTCAGAAAGAAAATACTGAAGAAAAAAGTCCAAGTATCAGAAACTTCAAATTTTAATTAACTATTAATATTCGTATGTATTCCATAAGAATAAGAAAAACAGAATAAGTAAAACAATTTTCACGCGCAGAACTTGAATACTATGCATTCCTTGAATTTTATGAGTCGGCCATAAATCTTACGCATTTATGAACAAAAGATTGAGATTAAATAAAGCTACGTTTTTATGGCCTGGAAATTATTGATGACAATTCGTTGCTAAGTTATTCCCTTCCCATTATTATTTCGAAAGTATCTTTCGAAGATAATAAAACACTGAAATGAAATTAAGATAAATGTTTCACACATTTCCCAGAAGAACAAAATTTTGGGAAGAAATTTATTCTATACAGAAAGAAGTATAGTTTCATTGTTCACATTTCTTTCACTGTTTCTAAACTCTAAAAAAGAAAAACAAACTATCAAAGACTGGTTTAGAAATTTACAGCATTAATATGAATATAAAAGTCTCCAATTAATGTTGAAAAATGCGAAGGATAATTACCAATAATAATTTTGGGTATATCTGTGGAGAGAATTAGTGGTCATATATGTTAAGCCTAATTAAAACACGTATCGCCCTGTCATAGTAAAAAAGTATGTTCTTGTGGCGAAGAAATGGGGTTTATGTCTGTGGACATTAGTGAATGGAAGAGATGAATGTAAACTATGTCGTTACAAAACTTCTCCAAGGAAGTTTTTTTTATGGTGAAAATGAGTCAGACAGCACTCTGAAGAATTCCATTTTCACGGTGTATTCAGAAAGGCTCTGTGGGGCTTTTGCCTCACACATGTTGCCCTCCTACGATAATGGCGTTTTGGTTGGATGAAAAAGAAGGAGCGGAAAGAGCCTGAAAAATTTGCACGAAGTAGCTAAAAGTGTTTGGTTGCAAATTAATATCTTGATGCCGTGCTAGAATTTAAACCATCCTCGAGCAAATTATTGATATGTATTTCATCTCCAGAAAGTACCGATATTTAGTTATCAATCATCGCCTCGCCAAGATTACCACGTGCTGAACGAAAAAAATATGTGTGAACGAAATAGATTTACGCATGAAAATCTCCATCTGCAATTTGTTTAGCGTACTTGAAAGTAGTTACAGTGCACGGCATAGACGATGGTGAAAGATTAGAAAGTTGTGTTCTTTTTCAATGTAAGGTGCCGAGATATCGTTCCATGTTTAGCTTCTCACGTGTTGCGAGATACGGTTCCATGTTTAACTTCCCACGTTTTGTGTTCAAAGTTAATGTGTTATGTTATTGTTGTGTACTATGTGATCTGTGTTACATATATTTAATCAAGAAAAGGTTTTTGAAATGTGAGATTAAAAGAAAAGTTGTCTCCGCAAATCTCATGCATGTGGGTTATTGGGTAAGTGAAACGTTTTATTATTCTTGTTACTAAATTCCAACGCAATGTACTAAACTTAATTTTAGGCCAGCAAGTATTGGGCATATATAACATTTGTTTTTGATACTTGTGTAAGGTTTTAGTTAAACTAACCAAGTTTTATTTTAATTTAAATCTTTCTATCTCCTCTCTGTTTCAACTTCCCGTCAGAAGAAGCGCGCGTTTTCAGCTTATGCTAATTTTGAAGTTCAGCCAAGTACTATTTAAACCAGAGGTAGAAACCTCTCAATGTGAGAGAGCTTTAGTCTCAGATCACGGTCAGTCTGCTCGACGTTCGCCTGACCAGCTAGCAGTTAAAATTTATAAGCCATAGTGCTTACTACGTGATTGCATTTTGAAACAATTTGAAGTGTGCTAGTATTAGTATATCTTGCTACGCACCAATTATTGAGAGGCCAAACTCCGCGATTTGCTCTGCGAAACACAGTTGAATTACATTTCTATTTTAGGTTTAGTTTTAAATTTATTTGATTGTTAAGTTAGGCCCAAGTGCGGTCTTTTACTTTCTGTATCTCTCCCGAGTTGGGAAGTGTGTAAATAAGAGTGATTTAATAAAAGAGGATTTCAAATCCCTTTCACGTGCAGTTATTCTCCAGCCCAATAGCTACACCAGAACATAGCGTACCTTCCGCTCCCTGTTCCAGTTCAGGACTTGAGAAGAAGAACCCTTGTAATTAATTCACCATGTTTACAAAGAGTATGCATAGAACACCCAGTCCTGATACTTGTATCTAGTTTGTTTAGGGAGTCACACTTCAACACCACAGACTCTTACAGAAATTGCACAAAGGTTATATACAGCTTCTTCCTATGAGCAACGACTTACTTTTTTGCTACACGTTATTGTTCATAAACATAATCATTCAACGACTCTAAATAATCAGTATATTTGATAAATAACTAATCACAAGAAAATTTGATAATTTTTTATCTTTTAACTACAATACCAAATGTTGTAGTCATTCATAAGCTCAAGGGGCCTTTTATGAGCTTTTCTCCTATGTAATGTCAATACCAGTTATAGCGAGCTGACACTGTAGAGACATTAATGTTATTTCGACGTGAAAAATGAGCAATGTCCTCGCCGGGACTCGAACCGCTCGAATACACACCGAGTGTGCTGACCACTACACCACGAAGACATGCTAAGAAGGCGGGAGAAATACCTTATAACACAACCAGGAAGGTACAGTATTTAATTTATTTAAGATTCTAATTCTGGGCTATATGCAAATAACTATAAAACAAAAGAAACAGATGATGCACAAAGTCTGCTAAGTACCTGTCCGTTACTTGGACGTTAAATTCCTTAGCGTACTTAGAGTTTTTCTAGACCGCAGAGATAAGTTCCTGTGTAAGGCAAACAGCCGTATTCCCTCTCTTGGCCACAGCTGGCCGTTCCGAGCAGGTTTCTCTCAAGTAAGTAGGTAGCGGAAAATCCGGCTAACGGACACTGAATTTCTCCGCAGAGAGATAAGAATGCTCTTGGCAGAGCGACAAAAAAATTGCTCTTGACAGAACCGAAAACACAGGAGAGAAACTTTATCTTTTTTTCACTAAAATCCTCTCTCTGGAACTGCGTTTGCATTCACTGTTTTTGTTCAAGATTTTCTGGGCATGTCGAGACGATTTTCTGAATTCTCATGTGCCCGAAATGTTTAGAGTTTCTCTCGATTGGTGACAGCACCCTGACTGTTTGCGTATTTAATGTCGACAACTCTGGGAAAATTTCCAATGAGAATTTCCGACTGCAACTTAGCACTCAAAACGGAGATGGTAGCTGACAGGCAGTCGATGCAAAAAACAGATGTCCTGGAATTTGGACGAAGGAATTTCATGTTCCAATTTTTCTCGGAAACGGAACAATATTTCTCCTTCGGACCTCCATGAAAGGAAATAAAGAACGGTGGTGATTACAGATCATGTTCATCTTTCCCGAGAACTGCTAAGTGGTCCTTAGAAGCTAAATTTTACGAGAATTTCTAGGCAGTCGTCAAAAAATAGCTGAAGACATTACATAGCCAGTGTCCCTTAAAACGTTCTCCACGAATGCATCCCTTTCCTTACGTAGATAGCTCTCGTATGCTTTGTCAAAATAATAATATATAAAGATTGCTGGACTTGAAGTTGTGAAAGTTCGCATTTTTATTTCAATATACGCATGTAAAATTTTTATTTCAATGTGCATGTAAGGTCCTCCCTTTTCATAGTTTTATCTTTTTCACATTTCTTCGTATTACGAATAATATATATAATAGGCATTTAGTAAACACAAGTATTTTGTTAAAAAGGGAAATAATGGCTGTAAAAATTCTAAAAGACTAACTAATTACGCGCCAGTATTGAACATGAAGATAACCAATCAAAACTAATTAAGAAAAAAGAAATTAAATGTTTTATTACAGAAAATAACAGAAAGGAATTATTTTAAAAGCTCGTTCCTTTTTATCAGTTCTTGCGGGTTTGTAAAAAATAAATGTTTTCATTAATCGTACACGGCAGTGTCGTGTCACTGTCTATAACACGACATAATTTAAATAAACCACATATTTTATTAAAATCACAGCCGCAACACTGCTAATTTAAGTTAATTATTGCCTGTTAAAAAAATGTGTTTTTTTCATCACGAAAAAACAGTGCCTAATTAATATTAATGCCGCAATTAACTATTTATTCCATTTAGGATTATGATGTCGCTTGAAGTTAAATAAATTAATAAACTTCCGTATATTATCAGATTTAGTCATATTCAAGTTATCATCTCAACGTTATATAAATATGTACGTAATTAATATAAAGGTATATTAGTACAGCTTTGACAAACTTTCAAAAGAAATAGAGAACACCTAAACGATGGGAAATCACATAGCAATGCATGGTCAGAAATGCTTTCCTGGCTCGGTAGCGAAGACACAAAACGTAAAAAAGGCAGGACACAAACAGTGAGACGAAAAGTGTTTTATTATGTTTAGTACAGCAAAAACAAACAAATAAAAACAAAAGCAAATAACAACTAACATTAAATTACGTCCCCGGATCGTGATGCAGGCTTCACTTCTCCGGCGCATGGAAGATCTGCATCACGAATGGAAAATCGCATGGAAGATGCATGACGCACAGTTCTTGCATCACGGTCCGGGTTGTAATTTTGAACACCTCCTCTTGATGACAATCGTTATCTCTTTATGTTGCTTTTTTTTCTGTACTTTCAATAATAAACATGTTTTCTCACCCCGCTCGTGTCGTTTCTTTCTTGATTTTTGTGTCGTCACTACCGCGCCAGGAAAGCGTTTTCGACCATACTATGTGATTTCCCATCGTCTAGGCAACTTAAGATGTTTGGTGAATTTCTTACAGCTAAAAATGATTTCACAGATATCTGATGGTTTTTTTATACCTGAAGATACCTGCGCTCCTGCGGCTCTTTTGCCATTTTTTACCGTTTCGGTTCGGTTTTTTTTTTTTAGTCCAAAGGGATTTAATCCCGAAGGACTATTACTTTCGTTTTGCGATTTTGCGTTGATTCACTCTGAATGCCCGATTCACTTTTCAAATTGTTGCCACTAAATGTTATCGCTCTGCATTAAAGTTTAAAAAATGAAAAATCTGCATAAATGTATGCATGTTATTATTATTTTTTTTGACGTAGCTTTCTCTTCAAAAATCGTCTGCGTGCGTTGCACGGGAAAATAAAAAGGAATTTTAATTACAGTTCTAAATAAATAGCCAAATAAATGTGAAATTCGTAACAATATTCTCTAAAACTTTAACGAATTTTTCATTAACAAACTCAAAGATTTCAAAGCCAGCAATACCAACGTTGTACAGAAAAACATGTTTATCTCCAGCGCGTGAGAGCGTGTACCGAAATTTCTAAAGATATGCTCAATTTAAAATTATTTTGCGATATTGCTGTTGAACTGAATTTTATGGTTTAAGTGCGAAGAACATGGTATTTAACAAATAAAGGTAACACACAGAATGTTAAACAAACGTCCCTTTGGACGTAATTTAAAATCTGAAACATTTCAGATTTTTTTTTGTCTAAAGAGGGCTTCCTCCCTGAAGCATTATTGTTTTCGTGTTGCGATGAATCACTATAAACGGGTGTATCACTTTTCAAATTGTTGCCACCAAAAGTTATCGTCTTGTATTATATTTAAAGAAATTAAATAATGAAGAATCTGCATAAATGTATGTATATTTCTCCAAATGTGATAAAACTACGGTACCTATAGCCATAAAAATTTGAATAATGTACGTTTCTACCCGAATATGCGCATCTGGAAGCCCAAATTTGGGAATTTGTTTTATGATCGATTTCATATTTTATAAAACTTAAATGAATTTTTGATGAACAAACTAAGCGATTTAGAAGCGAGCAGTGGCAACATTTTCCGGAGAAAAAAACTTTTTATCTCCAGTTCGCGTAACTGTGTACCTGAAATTCTAAAGATATGCTCATTTTAAATTATTTTGCGATATTGCTGTTGAACTGAATTTTATGGTTTAAGTGCGAAGAACATGATATTTAATAAATAAAGATAACACACAAAACGTTCAAAAACGCCTCTTTGGACGTAATTTAAAATCTGAAACCTTCCCTTTTTTTTTTTTTTTTTTTTTTTTTTTTTTTTGTCTTTCCCGGATTCTGTGCAAGTTATCCATTTTGAATTTTCGGTCTCTTGTACAGAAGCACTATTCCCTTTCACACTCATTATATAGCTCCCTGACTTTTCGTCTTCTAATCCCTTTCCCCCCCCGGGGATCGACGTAGAGAACTCTGCGAAGCTACTGGCTAGGATCTGTACCTAGGCAGTCTCGGCCACGGGGGTGTAAAATTCACGAACGTGGGGGTTCCATAGTACTGTAATTGGCATTAATCAACGGCCAGTCAAAGCTCTATGCTCTCATACCCATCCAGCCGTGATCTCTGACCTCTGGGACGGTGGTCTTAGATGGCCAATTTAGCAGTGGTTTGCGTGGACCTAAATCGCTGAGGTTACTCGAAGTTGTAAGGCTTCGGGTCTTGGCACAGCTGATATGACCATCCTTTGGGTGGCTTCTGACTGATACAATGTACCAGTTCTTGTAATGTCATTAAGTTGACGGAGCAGTACAAAGGCAGTTAGTTAGTTCTAATCCCTCGCTAACTTGATCATTGCCCACTAGCGGCCGAGCGGTAAAAGCCGCTGAACATTGGTAGTTCGATGAGGGGCTCGAGTCCCGGTGAACAGGTTGGTTTCAGGGGCGTTTTTGTGGTTTTCCCTATGTTTGACGTGGATATGAGCCAATTTCCCTTAAAACTTCTTCCACGTGACATCCCTCCCTTTCTGTGTAGTGACTAAACGGCGGAACACGTAATAAATAATAATATCTTCTTCACTGTTTCCCAGCCCCCTCTATCGTCAAGTAGTCTACGCATAAACATAATTCCTTTTTACATCATCGAAAAATCGAACTTATCTTCACTTGAACTAATTCCTCCATCGTATCCATGCTTGTTGGGCCTCGTAACTTTGAAATAATATTCCTGCAGTTCACGATTGTCGTGTTCGAACTAACGTCGAAGAAACATATACGTCACAATAAATGTAAAACAATAAATTTAAGATTAAAGATTGGCAGTTATTTTATACGCATTTGATTGTTGAATACACTCATGAAGTGATATTACTAAAACGAGACCTAAATAACCATCGCTACCACTTGAATTAACTTGTCAAACCGAGTGTATGATCGAGAGTCTCTTCTCGAGTTATAGCATCCAATCAAGCGGTCACTGTGCGTCACCTCTCGAATTACCGCATCAAATCAAGTGGTGACAAAATCAAGCGCAAAGGGTCAATATGTATTTAAGCCTGGGCAACGAAGCGCAATATAATCACGAACTGGCCTCTGTACAAACACATGCAGGCTACGGTTAACTCACGGTTAGGATATTTGGCTAGCATAGCAGCATTTTATTTTTTGAGTTTTAGAAATGGAATTTTGTGTTGCTGATGATGTTCGATAATATACTGCTTCTGTTTTTATAATATATTTGTCGTTCAACTTGCATATTCTTAAATAATTTCAAATTTTGATACTACTCTTTTACTAGATCGAAGTTGAAATGCATTTTATCTTTTGCTTGCTAAACAGTTCAGGTTGGATTAGCTTACGTTATGTTATTATATTATATCGAAGCACACGAGGATTATCTGCCTAGATAAAGGGAATAACTTTCTTTCTTCCAATATGTTTTAAGGAAAATTTACTTGGATTCCTAATACATATAACGAAAACAACGAATACTCACATGCAGATAGCACGTCTTATCGAGATTTTAACGCAAATGGAACTAACAGTGTTTAATTCCCTTAGTTCTGCCCTGTTGAGTTTCGTGTCATTATTAGAGAATTTTAGCGCTAAGTACTACAACACAGTATAAATTTTATAACAGAGTTGCAGAATTTTTAGCTATCAAGTGACAGGTTACCGGCTGAGTAGAAAGTCCTCGGTTCGGGTTCCAATCAAAGTTAATGTTTTTATTAGGAATGGTACAAGCGAAACCCACGAATTTTTACGTCAATCAAGTCTTTCGAATCCTAACCTAAAAACACGGTAAACGTTTTAACTAATTCGAAGCTTAGGAAAGATCACATTTATTTCACATTCAACAGCGGCGTTCGAATTAAAAAAATGTGAAAAAAAAAATAAAATCTAAAAGCTTTCAGATTTTATATTACGCCCAAAGAGGCTTTTTTAAGAGGGATTCAAAAAAGGTTTGAAAAGTGATACAGGCATTCAAAAGTATTCGAGACAAAATATCCTTAGACACTGTAACGTCTTTGCGTTGCTACGCTACCAACATAATACCAGTAAGAAATGTAAAGAAACTTCGCACATAAAATATCCGTGGTTCGAAGATGCATGCTTGAAGATTAATGTTAATGGAATGCCCTTAAAATTGTTGAGTTTGTTAATCAAAAATTTGTTAATGTTTTACAAAATATGAAATAGATAACAAAGCAAATCCCAAATTAGGGCTTCCAGATGCCCATATTCGGGTGATGGATTACGTTATTCAAAATTGGGTGTCTCTAGGTACCCTTATTTTTTCAAAGTGCATGAAAAATACATACATTCATGCAGATTCTTCATTATTTAATTTCTTTAAATATAATGCAGGGCTTTAATATTTGGTGGCAACAACTGAAAAAAGATTCAGACTTTTATAGTGAACCAACGCATAATGCCAAAAGGAAATTAAAAGTCCTTCTGAGCTAACGCTCCTTTGGGCTAATAATTTTGAAAGTTCGTGTTTAGAAACTCCGTTTCTTTAGCTATCTGTGAAAATTTCTGTTTCTGTTCATAAAACACTTGATCTATTTCATCCAAAATTACATGATTTCTTTTAATCGTCTTACGAAGAATGTATTAACTTGTTAGTTTAAAGCTTAAATGTGATATTCAGAGCCAGCAGTTTTAAGAAAATAATTAATAAACTGTGTGGGAATGCTATTTTCTTTAGGTACTTGTGTAAGTAACACATTATATATATATATATATATATATTTGTTTGCGTGTAAAATGAAAAATATGTAAATAAAAACAAATGTACGAAAAGTATAAATGTATAAATAAGGTACCGAAGTAATAACCAAGAAGAGGTGCATTTACTGAGATGGTTTATTTGTCTTCCCTTGGAAATGTTTGTAACTGAAAAGAAACATTTGACAGCGCATGACTGTAAAACTTCTCTTTAAAATTAATTTAAATATATAATGATTTGAATGAAATCAACTAACTAGTGTTATCTTAAATGGGCTAATAATTAGTAATAAAAGAGAAAAAACTGCGTTTATTTTTTTTTAAATCGCTTGTAGAGTCATTATGTTTATCGATGCAGCAGACGTAAAAATTGTGTAATGCAGAAACTCCAAACTTCGTATCTCCCGTTACGCTTTCCAATTACACCACGAAGGCACGCGAAAAGGAAAGAGAAAATACCTCATACGCTTGTTTGTTATCAGTAGCAAAGAGATTAAATTTGAATTAAAATTAAATATCTTATGCTTTTTTAATGCCACTGGCGCGTGGAGGATAAAAGTATTTTATTTCGGGCTGTGGCAACACATTTTTTTCATATCGCCGAATTTTCTGAATAAATTTGAAACGTAAATAATTTATGCTTTCCCGAGTGGTAACATACAGCTTTTAAACTGCTGAGTTTGTTAAACAAAATTTCATTAAATACGCAGAAAACATAAAAATAAATAAAAACTAAATATAAACTTCGAAGTGGACATATTAGGGTGTGCTCAAAATTTTGCGGCTTTAAATGCCGCTGTTTTCACACAATACGAGAAACATACAAACACATATACATACCATACAGATTCCTCATTATTTAATAATACAGCATATTTTTAAATATGTCTTTTTAATTTATTTTCCATTAAAAGCGGGTTTCAAATTTTTCTTAAATGAACACATATTAACACTAAACAAAAGTTATTACTAATATCATAATTATTATTTATGAAGCGAAAATTCGAGAGATTGGAAAAAATTCGATGTATTTTAGGATTCGGGAAAAATTAGTATTCATCCAATATATATATATAATTTTTAACCGTGGAGATAGAGCGAATTCAAATGAACGAAATTATTACAAATATGATCACTTTAAAGCTTAAAAAATACTCAAACTCGTATTAAATAAAACATTCTCATAAGTTTCAGCCACTAAATGTCAAGTGCTTAAACTCCAATATTTTGATTATCTCGCGGCGAGAAACTTTTCCCGTGCTTTGCCTTTAACGATTCAATAATTAAATTACAAACTGGGGGAAGTAAAGTTAATTAATATTGCAAAACAAAGAAATGGTTTATTTTTGTCTGAAAAGTAAGACTAACGAATTTCAGGAAATTAAAACATGCTTCAGGAAATAATTTGATAACTTCAAGACAAATCAAGAAGAGTAAGTAATACTTCATTTCTATTTGGCTGCAATTAAACGCATGACAGAACTAATTAAATTAGCACAAGCTGCTTAAAGATAAAAATAGTAATTACCAATTACGACGAAAAGCACTTACTACTATAATTAAATCAGAATCATTGACATTAGGATGCGAATAGGAAATAAGTTTACCGTGAAAATTTACGATTAGAACTTTTAATACTTTTTCTATTTTTCAGTAACTTTTTCAAGATAAATAAATAGATAAAAATAAAATAACAAATACAAAGTACAGAAATGTTTAAAAATAAATGGATGAAGATTAAATATTTCGTCACATTTGCATGATATTGAACAAATCTAATAAACATAACGTTCTCTTCCTATTACGGTGCAATAATAAGAGAATATTGTGAAGTAAAAGAGCATAGTTTAAGAAATTCCACTGGATTTTTATCATTAGGAGTATAATATTATATGCTTAAGGTTTTTAGTTACAAAATTCAAGAATTTTTTGAGCCCACCAGTGGTCAAGTGGATATAAACCGTGAATACTGGTATTTCGTTCCGGCTTCAAATCCCGGCTCCAAATCAAAATTTCTGCTTCAAAATGAGCTGCCTGCATGAGCATTTTCGTTTTCTGTTCGTTGCATGAGCATTTCGTTTTCTAACTGATTTTTTTTTAAACTCCTATAAAATATTTTCATATATATACCCATATATATGTTCGCATATAGCATATATACCAATCTCTATTTATACGCATTATTGCCTTTTTTTTTAGCCCAGAAGGGCTATTAATCTCGTTTTGGCATTTTGCGTCGTCCACTATAACACGGCGTTTCACTTTCTAAATTGTTGTCGCCACATATTAGAATACTGCATTATATTTAAAGAAATTAAATAATGGCGAATCTGCATGAATGTATGTATGTCTCTCTCACTTTGAAAAAACAACGGTACCTGGAGTCATCAAATTTTGAATAACGTTGTCCTTCACTCGAATATGAGCTTTTGGAAGACCAAATTTGGAATTTCTTTTATTATCTATTTCATATTTGTAAAACTTTAACGAATTTTTTATTAACAAACTCCAAAATTTCAAAGTGAGCAATGGCAAAAGTGTAAAAAACAAAAGAATAACATGATATTTAATTAATAAAGATAACACACAATACGTTAAAGAAACGCCCCTTTGAGCGTAATACCTAATCTGAAAGCTTTCATATTTTTTTCCTCTGTCCAGTAAGTTTCAAGTTCTATTTAAAAGTGATAAATGAAAACCTCCTTATAACTAAAAAATTTCCCACCTCCTGTTTTCTAAATAAACGTTAGTAAATAATGAATGTTAGTATTCGATGATATTTATGGCAAGACCGCAGGAAAAACTGAAGGATATTCTACCTACGTATTATCTTCAGTCTTTCCCAAAGCAGCTTTGCTAATCCAAAATGCGCACTTATGGGCCTCCCTTGACAACTTCATTTGTTAAACAACGCTCTTTACATCGAATTTCTTTCCTTAATGGACGATTTTTTTTACTTACCGTTTCTCCTTCGGAGCAGAAATATCTTAATAATATTTTACATATGCATGTGATATGGCAGCCATGAGTAAAGCTCAATTACTGAAACAGAAAATAACGATAATTGGAACTACTAATAACAGACAGTATTGCAATTCACTCATTAAATTAAACCTACATTTTACTCATTAAAATGTACCCATAATTTATTCACTAAAATATACCCATAATTTATTCACACTAAAATATACCTACATATTACTCACTAAAATTTACCTGCTTTCATTCAGTTTCGATTACAAGAAATTTAGGTTACAAGACAAATAAATTGTAATGCTTCATCAGCTTTCTTATAGCAAGAGTTAGCTGTATATGGTTGCTGATTATAAAGCTAAAAAGACTAAAAGAGTGTACCTCTAAAATGCAGACCTGAGTATTAGCTAACAATAATGGAGTTTAGTTCTGAAAAAAAAAGTATTGTTTAACAAATGCGAGAAGATAATAAGAAATTAATATTGAAGCTACATTTATCTGTATTATTAAAGAATGAAGAATCTTTATGTTTGTATGTACGTATGTCTGTCAGCTCCTCGCGTCGTGGAAAAAAGGCGAAACGTAGAGCCAACAGATGCTGAACTCACAAAGTCATCCACCCGAATATGAGTTTCTCGAATTTCGATTTTTTTAATGTTATGTTTTGTGCGAACTAAACGAAATTATAAGAACACTTGGCATACTGAAATTCCAAGAAGAACCGTCTTTATTCCATTCCAGATAGAGCGAGTCTTGTATAATAATTAGCTGTGCTATGTCCGTGAAGCACATTTAAATTACGCTTTGTACGAAAAATAGCAAAGTGCTACCTTAAGAAGATGCTAATTGTTAAAGAAGATAAGCATTAGCTGGGTAGTTTTAGGGGCCATGCTTCATGATTTTTTGAACTGAAATTATAGTGTTTTGATGATGCTTAACACTTTGCACTCGAGAGGTGACTCTCGATCACCGCTCGGTTTGACGCGATAATTCGAGCGTTAGCGATGTTTACATAGGTTTGATTTAGGCAATATCCCTTCAAGAGTGAATTCAATAACACATGCGCACAAAATAATTGCCAGTCATTAATCTTAAATAGATTTTCTTCATTTACCGTTATATATGCGTCTTCGACGTTAGTTCGAACCTTACACTTGGTGGCAATAGCAATCTTATTTTCAAAACTGCGGAGTCCAATTATCACAGAATACGATGAAGGAATAGGTTCAAGTGAGCTCCGCTTTCCGTTGATGAAGAACTGAAATTAAGTCTATACATAGATTACTTGACGATGAAGGGAAGGAAAGCAGTGATGAAGATAGCAATGATGTAAGAGGTGTAAGAATGTGAAAAATCAGGGCAACAGATAGGGAATCTCTATTATTATAAATTACTTGGTGGACTTACTAAAATCATTATATATATTCTCATTTTTATACTATTTTATGCCGTTGGCCATGCAAGCGGCTACTAATAACTGAAAGCCTAGAAACAGACATTGAAATTCAGCAGAATTAAAGAGCAGATCTTTTTTAATGTAAAATAAACGTAAACTTCATTATTTTACACCTTTTCCTTCCAAAATATTCCTTTTTTTTTCACTAAAAGACTTCAGTTAAGAACTGGTTATTTATATACAGCATTCCCAGTTATGTAGCGGACGAACACCTGCACATGGCTTGCGAAAAGCCTTTCTAACAAAACGTACTCAACCCCAATAAAGAAAAGACTTCCCACGTTCTCGGTTGCAGTTCGGCGGTTAGTTACGAACACCTCTCGTCTCTAACTCCTTAGCACTTGCACTTTCGCCAGGGAGACGTTCGCTGCCAGACCAAACGATTTTATCGATTACGGTTGTTCTGTTCGAGAGCTGGCTGCGTACGGTAAGGGGCAACTAAGCGTTCGAGGTTTAGAAAAAGAGAAAAATTAAGTTAGAGCATTTTGTGCTTGAACTACCAGTGGGTGTCAGGAAACGACAGGTGTCGATGGCTGCGAAGTGGCAATAAATGGAATAAAAATCGCGGCTCTTTTCGCGCTCTGAACGCAATGATTCGTGTTCGAAATTTACGGCCACTAAAAGAAAGCAAAATATCGAATTCTAAAAGAAAGAATATCGGATAACAGAACAGCAATGGTTCCAGTGGCAGTGAGCGAGAGGAAAAAGAACACATCTCTCCTTTTAGAAAGTATTCATACAACAAAGGATTAAGTTCTTGTTCTGTTATTTTCAGTTAAATACTAATTCATTGTCAAGCTTTAAAGGTTATTTTAACGGAAAGATTAGTTTTTTGAACATTTTGCTTCAGAATTTGCATACGAGAAAATTTTATATAAATTCATTCCATTGAAACTGATATTTTGGAAAAGAAGGTAACGCAATTGTTACCTTTTTGATAATAATATTTTCGTACAATTTATAAGCGTTTTAAAGCACGGACTAATAATTATTGGTATTTGTTATCGATATGTATAATTTTTAAAGAAACAGTACAGCGAATATAAAAAAAAATGTATGCCATTAATTAACAAGCTAGGTGGAATTCCAAAAATATGCTTTTTAAAAAAGCTTTGTTATTTTGTTGTTGAATTTTATGTGGTACAAAGTAGGCAGAAAATGATGTTTAATAAATGAAGTTAAAAAGACAAGAAAGATTGTGTCGGTCACCTCATAAAAAATATCTGATGTGGACGCCACATGACTCCCCTCTACGGCCATTAAATTATAGACATTTCTTGCTGACTTCATTTAAATTTATTTCTTCAAATTTCATTCGCGATATATTTCTTATTCAGTCAATTCAGTTCTCATTTCGTTGCAAGGCAAAAAATACATAAAAGCTCAACGCATCTTCATTAAAAATTGTAAAACGCAGAAAAAACTGAAATACCAAATACACTTAAAATTTTTTTTTACAATTAAAATTAGTGTATGGACGCCAAAACAAGTAATTCGGCCAAAGGACAGAAAACGAGAATTTCGGGCACAAATTTGAAAGTTAAGTTTGATTGTGCTGGACAAAAAGGCCACTGAAGCTGGTGCACCAATTCACTTAATTCGCTATTCTAGTTTCAAATGCAAACAAATTATGGCCTCGTTAGGCCACTTTAAAAAGTCTTGATAATTTTACAACTACTGCATGCAAATGAACTAAAGGCATGAAAACTTAACCCGAAGATACGAATAACATAATTCAACACATTTAAAAGCAAAAAATGCGCAATTTACTATCATATAAAAATAAAAATACCGAGCTCACCAAGCCGGGTAACATGGCGGGAATATATATATACACATATATAAGTCTGGTGAGCCTGACTGCAGAAAAACCAGAGGTGCACAACTACATCTTATAACAGTCCCATATACAAAATTTCAACATTCTGCAGCAACTCGGTTTTGAGTTACGTGAGATACATATATACGTACGTACGTACGAACAGAGGTCACTAAGGAATTTCTTCTAAAATCCATTTTACAATCCGTTAGGTAAAAAAAGAGTCCTTTTTTTGTCCGTACATACAGATGTCATGCAACAAACAAACAAACAAACAAAAAAAGATTTGAAAACGGTCAAAATGGATATTCGCGTTGAAATAGGATACCTGAAACTTTTCACGATTACAATAGTTTCTCTTTACTTTGCACAAGGAAGTAAAACCTGAACATTGATACGATGAACTGAAGAAAAACAATGGAGGAAAAAAGGCTACAGACATATTAATCAGCGAGAAATTAATAATTCTGACTATATCTCCTTCATGTTTTACGAGAATATTGCATTCGTAAAGCTTTCGCAAGCAGAAATGGCGGAAGGCGACGGAACATTTACCATTTGTAATGTCAGCGCTACGCCAAAAACATTAATCTATAAAAAGTTATATCGTCGTGAAGGCTTTGTAACACGTTGACCATCAAGCGAGTTTGTAAGAAAATCTCCTTTGGGCCACGCGCCCTGCTATGCCATGCGTCAACTGTTTCTCATTATAGAAGTTTAGAACGTCTAGAATGAAACATTTGGGAACATTCATTCAGTTTAAAATCTTTCCTGAAGAACGAAGTATCTAAGAAAATGTGTGAGATTCGAAAATAATTTCTTGTCTTCCAAATATTTTTTTTTCTACAGTGACAAGCAGTTGAAACTTTTTAGTATTAAAATTGTTGCCCAACATTTTGTAACCTCTAAAAGGAAAATAACAAAGTAATTTTTAAGTGAATCATATAACAGTGAAGAAGACACCTGTTGTGAGGTTTAGAAAAATTCGAATAGTAACGATGAAAAATAGTCGAGATTTTTCAGAAAGATAATAAAAAACAAAATTACACTTTCAGATTCTGATTCGAGTACTGATAAATGTAGTGTAGCTACTACTGATCATATTTTACAAGAATTGATTGTTTGAAAAGAAAAAAAGTTGACACTTAAGAATGCACAGTTTAGTTTAGTGAACGGGATGAATTTTGCTTTCGACAAGAATCATTTTCGTTTCTTTCTTTCAACAATCAGCAGTCATTTTTTTCAAATACTACTTTACATCGTTAAGTACTCAAAAACCTGTTACCCAAATATGGATGACATGGCCTGATCAGAATTTTTGCTGTCACCCGTGGCAGTCAAAAAGTGTTAAATGCTTGATACGCGCTTGGTTTTAAATAAAATATAATTATAATTTCAAACAATTTAATTTTCCCACATTTAAATTTTAGAATATATATTTTATTCTTTTAAAACAGAGTAAAAACTTTGAAAAATAACACAGAAAAAATAATATGGAAAACATGTTTTTAGTCCCACAAGTCCAAAAGTAATTTCAAACGATACCTAATAATACAGAAAACCTAATCTAATGTAGAATTTTCTATCGGTTTCTATTGAAATAAAGACACTTCCTATTATTAAAATGTATTTAAGAAAATAATAATTAAAAAAATCGTTCAGATTTTATTACGCTCAAAAGGGCTTTTTCTTCATTTACACACACATACACGTTTCGAAAGCATTTGGTCTAACGCCCCTTTGGGCTAAAAATATTTAGCATAGCTTTACAGCTTTTAAAATAAGCATAGCTTTAGAATTTCGGAATGACAGTTTCGCAGTGGTGCTGAAGATAAAAGTGTTTGATTCCGTACAGTGTTGCCACTGCTCGCTTTGAAATCGTTGTGTTTTTTTAATAAAAAATTCGTTAATGTTTTACAAAATATGAAATAGATAATAAAACAAATTTGAAATTTAGAATTTGGCTTCCAGATGCCCATATTCGGGTGGTGGAATACGTTATTAAAAATTTAAAGGCTCGAGGTACCGTCGGTTTTCCACAGTGCTAAAAACACACATACATTCATGCAGCTTCTTCATTAATTTATTTCTTTAAATATAGGGCGATAATATTTGGTGGCAACACTATGGAAAATTATTGAACCCTTTTTAGTGATTCGACGATTTCGAGACTAATAACCCTTCTGGGCTAACAAAGACTCTTATTTTTAGCACAACCACTTACATAAAACCCACATAGTGCACATAAATATATTACAAGCATAGATAACACCTTAGCTACATAACGTCTTCCAGCAGCTCAACTCTAACAACAACGGCAGCTTAAAAATAGAAACTGAAAATCTTTGGAATCCAATGCAACAACACCTGGCAGCAAATGTCAGGACCCCGTACATTAAAATACATACAAATGTGAAAGTAAAAACTGCATGATAAATTCACAGCCCATATCAAGACAGTTAATGTACGAAAACTGTATTTCACCTTCCAAAATTTGGAAGACAGCGAACATTATGGTGATAATATTGCGTCAGACTTTGTGTAACATGTTGTCGTGATCTGAAAATCTAGTAACATCTGATTGTTAGATTGTTAAGGAAGGAAAAGAATATCTACTGATGTCCTGAATTCTTCAGGTTTTTTTCATCTGCAGTATTTTTGCTTGTTTATATCAACGTGGGAAATTACGGTTTATCATTTCAAGAACCTTATATGGAAGCTTTAAATTACAACAATTCATTCTTCCCACAGATAAGAATAAATATATATTTCCAGAAGGTATATTATAGTTAATTTGTACAATGAAGATGAATGGTACAAAATGGTAATTCATTTATAAAAATGATGACTTCTGCGCCGATTTATGTACTCACAGAAAATCTCAGAATCATTTCTTTCTCTCCTACTATGTGAATCGAACTTTCCAGAAATTTTCTAGCAACAGATGTTTTAGCAGGAAAATCGTATCTCTCACTACCTAGCATTCACTCACTTCCGCTATCATGCAGCTGTTTATAAACTCTCAAAACAACCTGAAAAAATTCTGCGTTCTTTAACAATCAAAGTCGAACTTACAATCATCGCAGAAGTTCAAACAGAAGTTGAATGAGTTCTCGCATTTTCTTCCTCTTCTTCTTTTTACCTTCCCTTAAAAGCGACATTCTTCTGAGGATGTCTTTGTTTAGTGAAAATAAATGTTGCTATAGACTGTTAATGGTAGCAGAATGACTCAAACAGAGCATTCGTAAAGCGAGGATATTGCAATATTTTAATGAGCATTTCAAACCGAACTGAGGATTTTTACGTATGTAATTTAATCCTATTATCTTAGCTTGATAAAATTCATAAGTCACTGAAGGAGATGGAAGGGGAGTGGGTATGAGAATTGGAAACCTTTCTTAGGAACTTCCTTTCCACGGATATGTAAGACACAATTAAGACACCTGGAGTCATTAGCCATTCCAGAATGATTTCGACTTCATTTTTCAAATTTCGAAACTCAGTCTTCTCATTTTACCTGCCGAGGTGGCCTAACACCTTACATATCGGTCGGAGGCGAGCTCGAGTTGGCCTCCGACCGGGATGACCATATGAGTTCAGATGCCAACTCGTCGGAAGATATTAGGTCTGTGATAGTGAGATGGTTACTGATGAACTAATTAAATGTAGCATGGAAATTATTAAAAGACGACAGTACACATTGTTTTTCAGAAAATTTGAGGACATGAGTCATTTTGAGCAATCAGAGAGAGGCAAAACTTAAAAAAAAAATTCTATACCTCCCGTTCTACTGGGCCGATAGACAAAATTCAAATTGCGTTTTTCATGTCTCGAAAGAGCGACTTAGGATATATATTAGATTTATTTATAACAGTGTTCTAACATAGGTATTTTCACACAGAATCGGACTTTTTCTGAAATGACATGCCAAGTTTTTCCATATTTCGATTCTACGATTCAAATTATGCCAAACTACCAAATTTTGTATAAATCGCACGAGTAGTTTTTAAAAAATTAGCTCTCAAAATTTTAGCTCCTCGATGTTAATTGAACTTAATATATATTTATTAATATCTCATTTATATTAAACTTAGATTTATTTTAAAATTTTTTATTTTTAAATAATTTTTATAAATTTTTCGAAAAAGAATTTTAATTATAATCGCTAAAAGTTTTACCATCATCTTAAAGTAGATGCATTTCTAAGCATACCAGCAAAAGATTAGAGTTTTTTATTCAAAATTACCTAAGATGTACGTGAATTTATATATTTGCGCGCTTTGAAATTTGGCATGTTTTTAAAAGCGATAACACAAATGTAGTTTACGCACTTCGTTAAAATTATTTGAAAGTATGAACGATAACCGTTTTTCCGCTGGTCTGCAATGAAAAAAAGAAAAACGGAAGATAGGTTTCTATAAATTGAGAAGTTCGCCGAGTAAATTCTTCTTGGCGAAAACTGAAAAAAATACGCCAAGATCATTTTTGAATTTTTCTTTTCGCATCAAATTTTACAAAATTTAATATTTAGGCATCATATGAGTCGTAGAATCGATATATGGAAAAAAATTGGCATCTCATTTCAAAAAAATTCCGATTTTGCGTCAAAATACCTATGTACATCATGGTCGCGCTTTCGAGACATGTAAATGCATATTCAAAAATAGTACAGCTAATCATTCGAGATATGTAATTCAAACATAGTACAGCTAATCATTCGAGATATATAATGCATTCGAAATATGTAATTTAAACATAGTACAGCTAAATATTAATATTTCAAACTGGCATCGATTTCAGATAATTCTAATTTGTTTAATTAATCGCCAAATGTCTTGCTTTAATTTAAACTAAAAATAAATCACTTATGAAACCTTTCCAAGTTCTCAGACAAAACTTGAGAGTATATGACGCCAAACTAGTCTCTTTGTATTATTTATTAAAATTTTTCTTCGACACGAAAATTAAAATAAATATGCGTGCGCATAAATAATGATGAACTTCTCTATTTGTTACTACAGCTTGACATTTTATGGCATTCCGATTCTCATGAAGTTTGTTAGCCATGGAGAAAAATTGCGAGAAATTTTCTTTTATCATGCTTATCGGACATGCTTTTCTTTCTAATTTTCAACTATGAATAAATGCTATTCGCATGTAAATGTGTTCACAAACAAAATGCTTATTCCTAATGCAGAATTTCGTAACTGAGCATACTTCTTTTTTGGCAAAAACGAAACAAGATTTATATCATGCTGTAAATTAAATCTGTCTGACTATCTCAACTATATTTGTTTACCATAGGCGACACTGTGGCGCTAGTTTCACTTAACAGAGTTACATCTTATTCATTTGGAACTCAGAATGCACAAAAAGCTATATCATAGGAAGAATTATCTAATCGTCGCCACATGTTCTATTCAAATGCTATAATAAATCTAAAAAGATGTATAAAAGAAATTAAACAAACAAACAAACAAAAAATAGTTTTTCACAGACGATTTAGAATTTCTCATTCAATTAATTCAATTCTCACTTCGCGACAAGGCAAAAATATATAAAAACTCAAAATATCTATATTAAAAATTACGAGACAAATCTTAAAGACTTATTTCGTCGAATAAGTACCAGAGTGGGCTAAGCATATTTAATTTTCAACGATAAAAGAAGGCGTTATCGAATATAGCTGCTTTCGTAAAAATAATTAGGCTTAGCCGCACTTAAACAACTTTTAAATTGTTGATAAGTCTACAGATACTGCATGCAGATTTACTAAAAATCTAAACATCATGAAGAAAGTGGTTGTTTTTTATGAAACTGAATATGTGTATAGCTCATACACAGATGATAAAATTATTAAAAAATTAAAGTCATAGTACCTGTTCACGACTCACAATCACCCATTGAGTATTCAAATTATTAGTTGGTCCAACCGCCCTAGCGGCAATGCATGCTTGAATTCATCGAGGCAAGGAGTGGTAGAGGTTCCTAATGTCATCCTGCGACACATTCTGCCAGGCATTCATCAATTCTTGTTCCAGATCTGCGATATTTTGTGGTGCCCGAATCTGGCGGCCTAACAAGTCCTAGACATGATCGATTGGTGAAAGGTCTGGTGACCTTGCTGGCCAAGGAAGAGTATCAACCGCACGGCGACAGTTCAGAGATATGCGAGCGGTATGTGGCCTGACATTATCTTGTTGGAAAATGGCCCCAGGATGACGTGCCATGAAGGGTAATGCAACCGGCTTCAGGATGGTAGCAACATATCGTTGAGCTGTTAGAGATGTACGGAGGATGGCTAAAGATGACCTGTTGTCATAAGAAATAGCGCCCCACACCATCACACCAGGGTTTATGGCTGTATGCCTTTGTAAAACAAAGACTGATTGGGACCGCTGGCCCCGTCCTCTCTAGACAGTGGTCATCTGCTTCAAGAGTGAAGCGAGATTCCTCGCTGAACACTATACGATGCCAGTCTGATAGCAGCCATGATATTCGGCTGCGACATTACTCCAGACGACTCCGTCGATGTTGTGGGGTCAAAGGCAAATGTCTTAAAGGTCTCTGTGAGCGTAACCCCGCCTCAGACAAGCGCCGTGAGATGGTGGAAGGTACCACGGGAGGTATAGACGTGACTGTAATGCGTTGAATAGTCGACAATGATATCGTTGGGCGGTTCGGGCCTGGCGAACAATCATCTTATCTTGCCTCGCATTTGTGCTCCTTGGTCATCCAGAGCCTTCATTTGTCGGCAATTTCTTTGTAGCAACCATTGCTGCCAACATCTTTGCACAACAGTATCTGTACGCTGCAGGTGGCGGCCTATTGCTCGGTATGACCACCCGGCTTCAGGCAACCCTACAATGCAACCACGTTCGAAGTCGTTTAGTTGTCTGTAAGATCTTCGATATCGTCGTAATGGAATCTTTAGTTGCTTCTCTACGCAATTACAATGGCAGCAATAAAAAAAGATAAATTTTCCGCTTCTGCTACTGGTTTTTATACTTTGCGAACAGCGCATTAGAAATGCTCGCTATGATCGCAATTCCTGTTCATTTGCATGTTCGATAAAGATGCTTTTGCATACCAAATTCCGTCACGATCTCAAAAATCCTTCTTGGTGCTTCGAGTTTTTTGTAAAAGAGTATATATAAATTTATATATTTTTGGTGCGGCCGATTGCAACCAAAATGGGAAGTACACATTTACATGTTATAGCAGTCCTATATGCAAAATTTCAACGTTTTGAGTTTTTGAGTTTTAGAAGATACATATATACATACGTACACACAGAAGGGGAAAAGAGTCCTTTATTCTGTCCTTACATACAGATGTCACGCAAAAACATCGTTAAATTGCATTCAGTAGCTGTCAAAATAGATATTCTCGTTGAAATATGATGCCCGAAATTTTTCGCGATTACAATACTTCCTTTTTACTTCGTACAAGGAAGTAAAAACGAAAACCACCCACGCATCCAACCTATTCGGCTGGGATGGAACTCCAGTCGAACTCCCTGCTTTCAGCGATCATAACCATTCGTCTTCTGATACGGCAATAAGATCAAAGACGGTATAAATTTTTATCATGTTTCGAAATTAGCGACCCAATACACACTTAAAGAATATATTTTTCCTATTCGAATTCCAGAATTGTAAATTTCAATTTGAAGCTTAATTTTCACGAAGCCAAACAAGCTTTTAATGAGAAAGAACTATGAACTGCAAGAAAAACATATGCACCACATCACAGAAGACATACCTTTGACAGAAAAGAAATTCTTTAACGGAGTAAAAACATCGATTTCTCTAGCGATCCAGAGAAGAAACGGAAGATATCCCAGCAGTCCTTCTCCGTATCAATTCGATCTTCTTCGCAGAAGAAACTTCTCGGTGAACTGGGCGCGGTTGTCCGCGTGAAACCAATTCGAAACAGCGACATTACCTCAGGGGGCCATACTCACATCTTCTGCAGTCGGGCGTGACGATTCCCAAATCCATATCCCTGGATAGATAGACTAACTTTTGTAGAAGATAAATTGATGTTGGATTTAAAGGTGGCATTTGAGACAAGATAACATATCATCTATCGCGTTTGTATACAGAAAGATATTTGTAGATAGATTTATTTGATGATATATTACAGAAAAGCACATTTGATTTAGAAATGCATTAAATACTATAAAGCTCTGAATTGCGAGAACGTTGGTTTACCGTCGTTTAGCAAGAAATGCATTTCAATGCATGTAATATATACTTGTGTCTTAAATTAAGAAAATTCTGGGCAATTATGTCCAGAACCGAGAGATGGATTTTAATGTAATTTCATATAATATAACAAAATATTTTATACAACAGTTATCATACACGTGCATGAACGTGCATAAGGCTCATCAGCGAAGAAAGATCTAAAATCAGAGATTGCAAGATCGAACAAAACAGGACGCTAATGGGCGTTATGGTCCTCGCTAAGCGTTATACAGCTCTCATAACGTGACTTTACACGGACAGTTTATGAGCCTCTATGGCAGACGGTCTCTCTCCTGCAGCCAATGCCAGATCCAGACTCTTACACGCTTCCAAGCACTTTCCTTCCACACTAAAAGATTTGGTGTCTCCATATATATATATCACATTTCATTTTCCACATTCCTTTTCTCTCTGTCTTGGTTTAGCTGTAATTTACATTCCATGGTAAAAACTGGCAGTGGAAAATGTTTGCGGTGTTCCTATTCCCTGAATTATTAAGCATTTATTCCTTTTTTGTAGTCCCACTTTTACCTTGAGGTCCTACACACGTGCTCATTTTGCTTAATTTTTAATCCATTTCTGGCTGCAGAAAAACAGTTTCAGATCCTGGAGGATTCTGGGAAGAACGCAGCGAGATGCAGTTACCCCACCAAGAGTCTCCAAGACATATTCTGTAGGGTTTAAGTTCAAAATATAATTTATCCGGTTATTATCTCCACTTTCCAGAAAATCATCAGCCAGTTTAGGCCAATGTGGATCAGCGTTAAAAGGGAATTAAAGACTTACGTGGAAATGTGAGATTGCAATGTTTAACGACACTGCAATGTCACATTTCGGCGAAATCTTCTAAAGAAGGCAAAAGGAAGTATCACTAGATAAATTCGCTGCTAAATTTGCACAAAAAAAAATATCTTCAACGATTAACAGATAGCAGTGATTGTTATAGTTAACCAAGATTCTTTTCAAAGGTAAAATATAGAATAATTTATTTTATGTAGTTAACTTTATAGTTTACATTAATCATTTTTATATAAATATATTTGGGCTATGGAACGAACCATCTCAGCTTCAATTGTTTTATTATAGGAAAATTTGCCTTGATATGCGAGTGCTTTGGATCTTGAACACGTTTCAGGAATGAATTATCGTCACAAACCAAGTTATCACAGTACATAGAAGATAACAGGTAAGACACGGATATTTACAGCAGGCGATTAATATGCATATTCCAGTCAAAATATTATGTGCATTATTATAAACCCTGCAATCTCACATTTCTCTGAAAGTTGTTATTTAATTGCTAACAAATCAATTTTACCATCTTTAAGAGACTTGCACCAGACCTACTGTTACATTCAGCGTATATTTTTTAATAAAGAGGCAAGAACGTTTTAATATATGGTGATTCAAGGCTCGCGGAATGTCTTTCTATTTCTTAAACGTAAAATTGAAATTGAGTACATAAAACTTACATGAAATTATAGTCATGGACAGGACTTTATTCTTATTATTTTCAAGAATTTTAGGTGATTTTCATAAAATTTAACAAATGTCAGTTTTTTTTCGAATAAACTCACGAGTTTTGAATTTTTCTATATATTTATTAAAATTTCTGTTATGAATGTTTCATTACTTTTATATTTAAATTGTTTTTATGCGAATTCATTATCATGAATATTTTGATATTTTTATGCTTTTTAGATTTTTATGCTATAGGCAGGACGGCTCACGTTTCAAAGTGTTTAACTTAACAATTCAAGCAATATGAGGGGCTGCAAAAAATGTGAAATATCCGTCTTCAGAGGCTAATAAAATATTTTGCCTTAGCTTTGTACGAAATATCGACAGATTAGAGTCAGTCAAACATTCATTGGTTTAAATTCTTCCCCTCACCCCCTTTCAAAAGAAAACAAAATATCTTTGGAGGCATTTGGAAGCAAAACTGCCATCACTTTCGTGTACCAGTTATTCGAGAACTAATGAGTATCTTATAATTCGAAACAACCTATCAATTCTACAAGGGGTAGGGCTGTTTTGCCCAGGCACCCTGGTGCTACACCACTCATAAGCTCAAAAGCTGTAAAGAAAACCTCACTTAATCGCATAGGTTACCTATGACCCTTAGGCTAATCAGAACACGTAAGAAACACAATGGAACAAGGACCTTTTCATTATCCTATATAGGGTAAGGAAAAACGATTTACTGCCTAGGGCAAATAACTGCAATCTGAAAATTATCTGGCAAAAATGTTAAGAGAGGTAGATTGGTTTGGTTTGTTTTATTTGATTATAACAAAGCCCTCGAAGGCTATCTCCCTAAAGGGAGAGGTACTTCGTGGAGGACTTTCTAAATGAAATTGGCTTGTATACATGTTACACATGGGGAAAACCACGAAAATGCCCATGCAGCCGGCCCGCTCGTTGATGCCCTAATCCCAGACCGAACTATCAGTCTTCAGCGACTTTACCGTTCGGTTGCTGATATAGAGTGGTAGATGATACTAAACTAATCAGTTTTTGTAATGGAACATGTGTGCAAAAATGGGGAGTGTAAGTGATGACACGTAAGGAACGTATGAAAGACATGGAATTAAGAAAGACTGGTAAAGTCAAAAGACACAAACATTCTAATGATTCAGCATTATACACTAATTGCTTCGATCGACTACCAACAGTAATATACGATTAACATAGGCGGCGCATCAATTGGCGTATATTATCAACGATCTCAGGTAGTCCACGCTATGTCCAAAGGCCAAGGAATAGCCAAATCTAATGGAACAGTTCTGTGGTATTTTCCTCTGGCCACATCATCTTGCAAGCATGGAGCGATTCAGTCTAACATAATTACTGTTTAAAACTTTCGAATGTTTCTTTATTTGGCAGATACAGATACAGGCACAAATAGGCGGAAAACCAGAATTCAACCATTGAGTCGTACAGGTATAGTTCCATAGTACTAACACCTTATACTTTGGAATCGTTCTACCCTTGGAGCAGCTGCTCATATTTTGTCCGCAAACCCATACATAAAATGCATATCAACAAGCTCTACGTTCTGTAGTGATGCGTAAGACTCGAAATTCGGATGGGAAATAACGATTTCAGTAGCTCAACACGCAACTTACGCATTCATATTCCATTATGTAATCATCTTATTTCGCTTTTTTCTCCGTTTACATTTTTGTCAGATATTTTCAATTGCCCTGTATATGTTGAGCAATCAAGATGTACGATGATCATCTGTATGCCATCCAGAAATGATTAAATAGTACATGATAACAGGAGGAGGAATCATTTTCAAAACATTTCCAATGAATCTTTATTCCTTTTAGCACATATTCATTCTATTTCATGAAATGAAAATAAAATTAATGCTCAGCAAACCTAACCATAAGCTCAGCAAAGATATAAAGTAAAGAAAAGTTCTCTTCCTCCAAGATTCAGAAAGTCGTTACTCGTCTTTCAAATCAAAGTCACTCTTCTGGACGTAATGTCATTCTGACCACCTTTTTTCCCATCAAAATTTATGAGCAGTTTTTATGGTCCCTAAAAGCACTTACCGGACATCAAAACTCGGCCGATGAGGGATAACACTGGACAGGCCTATGGCACAAAAGAGTCTTTCATCAGGACGTGTAAATAATTTATAGCTTTCACCTCTATTCAGAATTTTACAGTTTCGCGTATATCCGTTCCAACTGATCCTTCCTTCTCTGTGGTCATAAATCCCTGGCCAGATACTTAAGATGAGTTCTAATAATTTTATTATAATAGCTAAATATTAAGTATGACAAATGTACGGTAAAATAAGTTTTTAATACCAAAAACAGCGACCTAGTTCTTGGAGCCGACATTTTTAATGTAGCATAGGATATATACATTGTGCCCACATAAGCTTTTTACCCAACCTTTATTTTCGCAATATTTAGTTGTAGACATACTTCTATTTATAAGGTGTTTCTCCCGCCTTCTTCGCATGCCTTCTTGGTATAGTGGTCTGCATGCTCGACGCGTAACCGAGAGGTCCGTGGTTCGATTCCCGGCGAAGGCGTTGCTCATTTTTCATGTCTCCTGCTTCGCAATAACCTAATGTCTCTACATACTTACAAAAGGGTTTTAAATAACGCAAATAGTCACTCTTTCACGTTTTTAAATTTTTAAAAAAATGATTTTTGTAAAAAATATTAACTCTAAATTTTTATACGTTCTTCCGGTGCTCATATACAGAAAACATTAATACTGATTATAAAAATGCTTCCTTTGTATCGAAATGATTGCCCGATTTATAAATTTGTATCGGATTAAGGATTTAGAAGCGGGAAGAGTAAATTTAAATGCATTACCTATAAAACACAATTTTCATACTATATGTCGATACTATATTTATAGAGGGTGTCCATAATTAAATCACCGGATAACAAAATAAAACTGAAACGTAATTTCACGAAGTAACCAGAAATAATTTATATGGCTAGTTCAAGGAATCTCATTTATTCTAATTTTTGGGAATGGCAACCGGAAACTTGTTTGTTTACAAACAAAATGGCGTCACTCAGTGAGAAACAATGTGCGTTCTCTGGTATGGAAAATAAAATCTCCATAAACAGTTTATTGGCGATTCTGACATGAAATTAATAAACATCTGTAGAGACATTTGTTTAATTTGAATCAGGAGACATGAAAAATGAGCCATGCGCTCACCGGGACTCGAACCTGGACCTCTGAATACGTGCCGTTACGGCACGAAGTGTAGTACCGTAACGCCACGAAGGCATATGCTGGAAGGAAGAAGAAAATACCTCATACCTCCACCGGAAAAATCAAGGCTCTTCAAGGCCATTTTGCCGTCTGATTGTTTCAACAACGGAAACATTAACTATGGTAGATGGTCAAATCCTCTAACTACTTTTTCCTCCATTTCTTTTTAAGGTCCTTCACTTCGTAAAAAGTGCACAAATGAAGAGTCGCTCTCAATGATACAGAGAAAATACGTGCTAGACGGCATGGTGATGACGACACGTGACCGATCGCGAAAGAAGAAGCCTCAGAAAGGACTTAGTAGCTATCTTAACGTAACAAACTTACAGAAAGTTAGTGCAGAACTACAGAGCGAGGCTCCATATGTATTGTGCAAGTCTGCACTTGGACGATACCTTTTTCAAAACAAATTGAACTATGCCATATAAAATGGTAGATTCTTGCAAGCTGTTAATTTTGATAAAACGGATGCATATTTCTCGTTATAACTGTACAAAACAACGATACATTTTGGTCTTTGCAAATATCACACGAAATGGTAAACTTCGTTCATTTTCAATTACAAAATAAAATTTGGTATATCCTCTACCATAGCTTTGGTATTTCTAAGACAAGCCATCTCGGAATTAACTTTACTGTACCCTATAGAATAACCTGTCAATGAACTAAATTAAAAATCGGTATAATCAACGGTGTGAACTGCGGCTAATGATGACTGCATCCATTCCTAAATGTTGAGATTCAGATAGGCGAAATATAAACGTCTGCGATTGCAGCGCCATTGAGGAGTACACGCAAAACCTGCCTATTCCAAAGAATTTTCGAGAGGCTGTTGAAAGGGTACAGCACTGTGATTTTCAGATTCTTGATGGCCTTTATAGGAAGACACAAAATTTACAGAAGGAACTTTCTGGATTAATAGCAAAACTTTGAAAAATCAGATTTTTTGTCCTGTTTGGGCAAACGCTGGCAAAAATCGATGCTCAAAATTTTTTTAATGGAAAATGTAGATAAGCAGATTTAGTTGTATTCCTTCATTGTAATTACTGTACATTCACTATTACATCATAATAATTTTTCAATAAATTCTATCAATAGTCTAATGTTTTTCTGTTATTGTCTCCTTTTTCTTACGAAAGTCCCAAAATCTAACATTCGTTCAAAATGAGTTCAAGTTTCTAAACCTGACAGAGGCTTTAGGATGTCTAGCAACCTTTTCATTTCGAAATATGACGAGCAACATTGTTTGTATTCCATCGAGAAGGATGATAACAATAGATAAGCAAGAAAAACGGAAAAAAAACGTCAACAATCAAGGCAGCAGTATCGCAAAAAAGAATTCACAGATAAATATCAGGAAGAAACTTATGAAAAACGCTTTTTGCGCAGGTAATCAGTAACGTTTTGGGAAAAAGATAAAATCAGGAACGAGAAATGTATAAAAAATATACTGTGTATCAGCAAAGTGATTTTCATGTATGGCAGCTTATAATTATTTCTCGCACCAATCTGTATAGTACATTCCATACCATGCTTCAAAGTAAAAAAAAACATAGCTTAATATTTCTATATTTAACACATTAAATTAAGTATGCATAGCTTGAATAAGTTGATTTGTGTTACAAGTAGAAACCTGATTTGTATGATATTAAAATATTCTAAGTTCAAGATAGGAAAAACAGGGCTGTTTGGTGATTGGCAACATATTTGGATGTTCCATCTACCTTCATCTCCGTCATAGCAGCGTTTAGTTCATTGCCATATCCTAGGAATAGTTTTAAAGGACACATCATGTCTTTTATCGACAGCTATAACAACAAACATAATTCTTTCATTTTTTAAAGTTTCTCAATAGCCCAGCAGAATCGCATTTCTTTCCCATAAATCTATAAAAATGAATGAAAATGAATTGACATATAGTATCAAAATTCTATTTTATAAATTAGTATAAGGCTACATATTCAAAACCACTCATCGCGCTTCTGTCTCCTTAATCCGATATACCCACCGCGGCCGAGCAGTAAAGTCGTGAACACTGGTAGTTTGATCCGGGTTCGAATCCTGGAGAATGGGCTGGCTTCATGAGCGCTTATTGCGGCTATCCCCGTGTGTAACGTGTATACAAGCCAGTTTTCCTAAGAAAGTCCTCCTCGAAGGCATCCATCCCCTTAGGCAAATAGCCTTCGAATGTTTTGCCATTTTCAAATAAATCAAAACCAAACCAAACCTTAATCCGATACAGATTTATAAATTGCACATTTATTTCCATACGCAGAGAGTTTTATGATCTCCTAACATAATGGAATTAATTAGTTAATTACAAATAAATAATTATGAAATCTCGATTTATCCTCTGAAAAAAATGCAGGAGAATAGCCAAGCAAAATAGTATAAATAAAGGTAAAAAGTGTGAATGAAGAATTCGGTCGTCATAGTATTATATTTCGTTTGAGCGTCCTTACATGCCTAAGACGCGTAATTTCTGACAAATGCAACTATGCAACATCAGCTCTTTCAGATAAAACTATAATATTGTAATACCTAAAGGAGTTTAAGAGTTTTAGTAAAAGACACCTTCTAAAAAAATCTGTGATTCAGTCAGCGCATAACCTTCCGTGAATTAAATAACTTAAAGAGCAACCAGCTTTAAGCAAAATATCACTTCCGAATAAACGTTTGTACGCAAAATCTAATTTGTTGTTCCAATAAATAAGAAGGACCGTAATCGAAATTTTGGATTTGATTTTATAAGCTACAATCGCCTCTTCTCCTTTTTATTCCCTTTTTTAGTAAAAATTCTATTTTATTGGGCAATTCAAATGCTTTTTAATTAAAGAAAATTAAATTTTTACAATATATTTAAAATACATATTTTTAAAGGAATACCATACTTAATTCTTTTCTGCGCTATTTCTGTACCATCACTAAATCAAATTCGTTTTGATCTGCACGTATATCTCCGCGATATTTAATTGAAAAAGTAGTCGAATTTTCTAATCGTTGTGGAGAGGAAAAAACTAGAAAAACTAGTAGAAAAATCTGCGCGTAGATCAATTCAATCAATTCAATGAGAGCCTCAAATATGCATAGGTTTATTGAAGCACTGTAAAAAATTTGTTTAGAATTAAAAACAATAGTGCTGATTGACGATAGAGCTCTCAGTGGTTTGATCGGAATGAAACTCGATTTGTTGTTCAGTTAATTGACTTTGTTTAAAGCTTCAGAACATTTTTTCCTTGATAAGTTCTGTTTGGAGCTTTGAATAAAAAGATTAGTTTTCATTGTTTTTTAGTATTTTAACTTTTTTTAAATTTGCAAGTTCATAAAAATAGAAATGGGTAAGGGATCATGGTTCTTATAATCCTTAAGTAATTCTCTCATATTTCATTCCGCGATATTTAGGTATCCAGTAAACAACGCTCGTTAGTTTTGATAATTACAGCTGAAGAAATAAATGATTTCAAATTTGCTATTTTCTCTTTCTTCTCGTCACATCAACAGCGCAAGAAAATAATACATGCATTTTTTGTTAACATGACTGCAATTACAAGAGTTTTGAAGTTCTGCAAATGAAATATTTTTATAAATATCCTTCTGTTCTACTGCTAGATATAAATAAATATTACGTCTAGATATACCAGAAATAGCCCCAATATGTACTGCATTATTTTAGATTAAACTATTAGTTTAGTAATTCTATATTTTTCTACGAAAATCTGTTAAGAATTCCAAGTAAAGTGCAACTTTCGATTTATCACATGTATTCAAAACCTAATATGCCGTTCTCATATCATTGACTGCATATGTATCGTATATGCATATACGAGTTTTAAATACCAAATCTGAGAAGTTTTGGATTATATCATAATACATGTTCAGAGCTTTAAGTAAAGTATCACTTCCGTTTTATCAAATTTAACCCAAATCTAACATGTTGCTTTTACTGATATAAATGTCTTAATACTAAAATTGAAACGTTTTCGATTTTATTTTAATATAGTTTTTCATTAAAAACTGTTATCTATTTCAAGTATCATTTCCGGTTGTCGAATTTTACCGAAAATCTAGCTCTTTATATGAAAGCAGAAGGCCTGAAGGTTTTGGATGTTTGATGTATTCTCGAGGTATCTTGGATAAAAAAATGTCAAACGTGTACAGACACACAGAGAGACAAAACACCATTTTAAAAATAATAAAAATGGGTTGTGGGGACCCTAATAGAAATTACCTCCCTTACCCATGCATATACACTACCTGACATTGAAAATGCATCACCAAGAAGCATTGGCCAGAAAGTGATGAAACTCGGCAAACAGAGAGAGACAGAAACGAACAATGAGTGACCTTTATTTCGAAATGATATGCGTAATACAGAGCGAGAACAGCGTCGGCTCAGTAGGTTGTAGAACCACCTCGGACAGCGATGCACAAAGTAAAACGGCTAGATACAGAGTGAATGAGACTTACGGATGATGGTTTGAGGAATAGCTCTTCGTTCCCTGCCAACCATTTGCCACAATTCGAACGCGACAATGGCAGGCGCAAATGGCGTCCAGTCACATCCCAAATGTATTTGTTTGGTGAGAGATCAAGAGAGAAAGGTGGCCAGGGAAGCATCTATAGAACTTTCGGAGCACGCTGGCTGAGGAAAGTAGTGTATAATCGGATGTAATCCTGCTAATAAAGGGAACTGGGCATTCCCTGAAGGTCCCGTCACCGGCCGCAGCAGATCGCCAACATATCGTTGGGCATCATAGTGATTTGAACACGAACTAGAGGTTACCTGGAATCGTACACAATTGCGCCCCAGACCATGATACCGCGTTGTCGCGCGGTGGGGCATTCCACAATTTCTGCCGATTTGGACCTGTCTCCACATCGAAGCCACACTCGTACACGGCGACTATCATTGAAGAAAAAGATGCGTGACTCATCTGAGAACACGACCCTGTGACATTCTATCATCCTCTTCGCTCGAGCCCAGAACCATTACAGACGTTGGAGTCTATAATGTGGGGCCAATGGCAGTCTTCTTAACGGACGCCACGAGTGCAGGCCACTTGCCACCAATCGACGGCAAATGGTTCTGGTTGACACGGGAACATCAAGGGCGTCTGCTGCAGAATGAAGAAAGAATTGAATCGCAGGTGCGCCACCACCACCGAATGCGTCGATCGACGCGTGCTAATGTCACTCTGGCTGCACCGGCACCCCTCGAACTTGCCACATTTCCCTGTTCCATCCCTCGTCGCCACAGCCGGTGCACTGTAGGTGGTTCCAGGTGTGTCTCAGTTAAGATTTGCTGCATGGACTAAGCTGCCGTTCGCAGTCCGATCACCATGCCCCTTGTAAAATCGCCTGTCTCCCGGAACTGTCTCCGTTGACGACAGCCTGACATTCCCTGATATTACACGGATTCCTCTAAGACAAGAACAAGTTTTCGAAGATGATTTTCCTATCAGAAATTAACGGCACTAAAATTGAACACTACGCAAGTTCCTTCCCTTGTATCTTCTTCAACGTACGCTGAACAGCTGCGCATAATTCTTGGGCCACTCCTTCTTGGTGTTGCATTTTCAGTGTCGGGTAGTGCATGTTGGCGAGATGAAAAATTTGAAGTTGCTAGCTTGCACACAGCATTACCTCTGAAAGAGAGAAACTCTTTCGTAGATTCAGGTTAATACGAATCGCGAATATACTCGTACATGCAGAAGTTTTACGAATGACGGGGGTCAATTTTGGATAAAGATCGAGTCCACTCTTGACAAAATAGAAAAAAGTTTACCTATCTGCGTTCCACATCCTGAATAATAAACTGTATGTTCATAACCTTGCATCTTCGCAAGACGAAGAATCTACCACTGAAGTGGATTAGCACGTGAAGTTTATTTTAGGAGAAGTAGGATTCAACATAAAAAAGTAGTGAACAAATATACAGCAACTTCAAGACAGATTCGTTAAGGAAACACTTTCATTCGTTCTGTACGATTCTTGAATACTCAAACGATGATTACATAAAAACTGATAATGAAAAACTGATGAATATGAATTATATATCTGAATTCAAATCTTCGAAGAGACATGTGATAAGAATTGTAGGGAAGATATTTGACCCAACTGGACTTACATTTCATGATTATCATTAGAGCAAAGATCATACTTTAAGAAATGTGGAAAAAAGAATGATTCCTTACTACCAAATTTGGCGAAAACAAGAATGGTGTGAACTACTTGAACGAAGTTACATTACCGCGGCATTTATTTACAATAGAGGAAACAGCCAAATTAATTAATTAATATTGTTTTGCAGGTGCAAGTAAAAGTACCTTCGGAACTGTGATTCTAGTTCAACTTTAGTAGTCTTGAGATTAAAAATTGCAACAGCAAGTAAAATTACATTGCCTAGATTAGAACTTTAAACCGCTTTTATAGGATCCATAATTTCATTAATTCGAAATAACTAAATTTACGAAAAGACACTTAAAATTTTATTTCTGGTCCGGTTCCATCATTATTCTTCACTGAATTAAAAGCAACTCTCGACAATTGGAAAATACTCTGTAAGAAACAGAACTGAAGAAATAAGAACTGTTTCTAGTTCAGACGGGTGGAATCACTCTTCCGGAAAAAGGAAACACTGCAGATTTGCTGTCTAGAGGAGGCAACTTAGCTGTTTGAAGAACAAGGACCTATGGGGGCCTATCCACCTTGGATAACTGAAGATGAAAACGATCGCAAAAATTACCTCACTTAGTTATGTATATAGTTTCGTGGGAGATAATATATAGGTATTGTAAAAATTTCTGACTACACAAAGTCTTAGATTGGCGTAGGTTTAATGTAATTACTTTCAGTTTCAGGAACACGAACTCAATCCCCGTGTTAATGTGATTCTTTTGCGCCTCTCTTCCATGCATAATATACAATACATACACCTATACGTAAATTATATAATTCAACAGTTTACACGTATTATTATACAGTATACTAGGCTATATTTATCTCCTCTCTACTGCCCTTCCATACTATTAACATGCACATTTTTAATAAATCCAAATATGCAATATCTATTTTACATAAAAGTTCGTAATACTGACAAATTTTCAGACTTTTATTAAAATATATATGTGCATTTTTTTTCCAATGGCGGGCACTTGCCTATAGCGTTATTGGCCACTGCTAAGGTCAGAAAAAGTGGCCATTTTATTAAGGAGGCACCGAATAGGCGTTCAGCGTTACATCCTATGAAGGGACAGACTATTAAGTGCGGCGTTGAATAGCAAGCGTTAACTAATAGCAACAACGTGGCCGAAAGGCATAACACGTGTGCCTATTGAAGTAACTCATACCTCAGCTTAAGTACTAGTTTCTACCTTATTTGCATAAAGCGTAATACTGAAAACTCCTTCTAGTAGGAAAACGTAGGTAGGAAATTAAGACGACGAAGGAAAGGCTTGTTAAAAAATAAAAATAAACTTTTAACAAAATAAAGTAAAACCCATACAATTATCCGGGAAAAAAACATGAAAGAACGATCTATTTTTCAGAGCAAAATAATGTCTTCCTCGAAACAAAAAATAGCAGACTTGGTTAAAAACGATTGATTATGTCGTTTAATCATTTACACGAACGCTTTTAAGGAGGAAAAACAGAAAGTACTTTTTCCACACCATGTTTTAATTTAATAACAAAAAAAGAAACGACGAACAACATGTTACAATTCGTGAGAAATTCAACACAACACGTTGCAAGCTAATGATAAAATAAAAATAAACCAACCACGCAATGTCAAAACTCCAGGTTTATTAACTCACGGAAAGGTATAGGAAATTACATGAGATGAAAACGTCACCTCCAAGCTCTTTTCCGTTATTTTTTTCCTGATGTCAAATTGTAACAGTATGTCTTTTTCACTACTATAAACACCACAAGATCTTCCAGTTTTTTTTAACAGATGAATTAATCGAATACAAGACTGTGAAAGACTGATTTCTTTTGTAAAAGCAAGCAACACAGATTAATCTTCCAAGAAACCTCTGAAAAATGCATTCGGTTGGCAAGAAAGTAATTTCAGTTTGCAAAAAAATAGATAGGGTTACATTCGATTTCTCATTCTTATGCCAATCTTATTAGCCCAAAGGGTGTTAGCCCAGAAGAGCTACTAGTTTCGAAACGGCATTTTGCATTGTATCACTTTTCAAACTGTGCCACCAAATGTTATCGCCGTGTATTATACGTAAAGAAATTAAATAATGAAGAACTGCATGAATGTATGTATGTTTTTTCCACTGTAAAAAAACCGTACTTAAAAACATCAAAGTTAGAATAATTTCTATTTAATAATTAATTAGTCCTCCACCCAAACATGAGAACCTGAATTTGGAATCTTCAATTTGTTTTATTTTGTAAATCTTTAACGAATTTTTAATTTACAAACTCAACGATTTCAAAGAGAGCAATAGCAACGTTGTACGGAAAAAAACATTTTATCTCCAGCACAAGTTTATCGGAAATTCTAAAGATACGCTATTTTTAAATATTTTAGCCTACAGGGACATTAGCTCAATATGTTCTCGACACGCTTATGTGCCTGTAAATAAACAAAACGCTCCTCTGGGAGTAATTGTTTTTTTCCAAGACTTGGCACCTGACTTTTAAGTTGCTTTAGAATCAAATTCCAAATTTTTTTCTTTTACAACTGTTAGTTTGCGGTCAGTTTTAAGGTGAGAAGCAAAAATAAACATTTTTGACATATTTTACTTTTTTATTTTCACAAAGGCAAGGAACTGGCTGAGGCTCACAAATAGATATATGAAGCTTAAGGTTTTGATTGTTTAACAGAATGCAAGCGCCAAAATTGTTTTAAAAATATTGTTCTGGAGATTTTTCTCTTGAGAATGAGCAACGTTCTCTCCGACCTTGTGAAGTTGGTGATGACAAACTAAAGCCATAATTGAATCGAACCATCATATAACTGCGCTAAAGTTTGCAGAAAGGTTAAATGTTTCGCACATAAAAATTGAAAATTACATAAGATATCTTGGAGAAGAAGCTCAATATTTAAGGTGAATTGGAAGCTATTCACTTGAAGCAACGAATTAATATATGTGATACGCATTTCAAACGCAATGAAATCGAACCTTTCGTGAAACGAATTATCACTGGTGATGAAAATGGATCGTTCCCCAAAACATTAATCGAGAAAGATCATGTTCCAAGCATGATGAATCAGTACAAATCACATCGAAATCTACGAGTAAATTGCAACAGATAAAGATCATGCTGCCAATTCGGTGGAATTACAAAGTTACATTAATTGTTTATTTTTAATTGCTTCCAAGACACCAAACGATTCACTCAGATCCTTACTGTTAGCAACTTATGAAACTGGGGGAAGTAAATAGAAAAGTCCAGGTCAAAGAGAAAGACAAGAACTGGCAAATAGCAAAGGAATTGTGTTCCACTACAGCTTCACGCATCTTTAGCAACACAAACGGAACTACTGGAGCCTGGTTGGGAAGTGATGCCGCATGCCCCATATAGTCCTGACATTGCAACGTCTGATTTTCTTTTATTTTCAAGTTTACAATACTTCATAACCGGTAAAAATTTCAGTAATAATGATCACTTCAAATCGCACTTAGTTCTGTCATAAAGACCAGAAGTTCTATGAATCGTGAAGTTACTATAAAGGTGGCAAGAAGTTATTGAGCAGATTGCAAGATATTTGACTAATTGAAGCTGTTATTTTTCGGGGGGGCGGCTAAAGGAAACTGAATTTCATTTCACACTAAAAAACTGAAATTATTTTTTTACCCAACCCGATATCAAAGCTCCTTTGCGTTCTAAATTTGCTATTTTGATCTTTTAAAGCATTTTTCATTAAATACTTTTTTAAAAATTTATATTTCTGCAAAACATTATTTATTGTAAAAGTGATAAGAAAATCGATGCTATGTATTTTATATCGAAGGTAAATAAAGTCGTATATATATTTATATGTTTCTTCATTATTTATTATTAAACATTCTTACTCAGTTGCTCAAAGAGTACCTGTAAAGCGAAGGTATTCGCCTTACGGATTGGCTAGCCAGATCTGCTGACCTATCTAGGATGCTCTTAAAGGCAATTTCATCTGCCATCCCCATTCGAAAACCATCTCGGAGTTCCTCTGGCCGCTTAATCGGGAATTGATTATACTACGAAGTGAGATGGGGGTTCAGATCTAAGTAACTGCAGTGGAATAAGTTCCAATAAGTTTGTAAGGTTTCCGTTAGCTATTTAAACTTTTATTCAAATTTTTGTTATCTTTCCTGACCTCCTCAACTTTCCCTCGCATTTCCTTGCCAGGATGCAAATTTTAAGTTAAGTGAGTATATAAACGGGTGAATCTCGGAGTTTATTTAGAGCGTGCCAGCGCAAGTTTCTTTTGTGATCTCGCTGTTACGCTAATACGCCCCTTGGCCGTTTCGAATAATTTGTAACGCCTGTTAGGTTTGTTGATTCAACCTAAATTAGCCGCAACTTAACGTGCTAATCCAGCACTATTATATTTACACTTGAATTGATTTATGTAGTAACGTTTAGGTTTCACCGCAAATTGTCGGTGTTAGTGTAAAGCACGTAGGAAGTATGTGCCTATCTGTTCTTAGTTCGATATAATAAAGGATTATTTTCCCTCTTCTTCTGTGCTGGTATTACTTCACGCCTATGTTAGAATTCGCTAGGTTCATTCAGTAAGATCTAGATTAGTTTATGTGAAAAGAAAAGATAGATCTTATAAGTAGAGATATTAATAAGTTGCGGGACTGACTGGTTTGTTGAGTTACAGGTCTACTTAAGGAACATGTTGAAAAGGAGGAGGGAGACCATACTGAACAGCTTCTTGAACCTTGGACCTCCAAAAATACGACAGAAGATGTACAAAGAATTAAAGCACAGCTGAGTCTTTTGCTTTCAACGCAAGACAAAACTAAACTGAACTAAGTAAAGAAACATTTTGTGCATACAATATAAGTAAATAGCTTTTACAATAAAAATTAATACATTTCTAACATTTCCCTCAGCACTGGTCGCATTTTGAACATTCTCTATAAAAATGCCCGCGATATTCGCAGGCATGACGTGGAAATCATTTAAAACTACCTCGTAGTTATTATGGGATCTATGGGTAACCTTCCTATGGGATCTATGGGTAACCTTCCTATATCTATGGGTTATTATGGGATCTATGGGTAACGCTGAATAACCGTCTATGATAACAAAATGATCTCGGAACGGATTCGTTCATTGTGAGAAGCATTGCCAAATATATCCTCAGCATTTTATGTGCATGTCAACACAAAAGTTTTAAATAAATTTTAATATTTGTACCCATAGCAAGGTACGCATTAGAATAATAGAAAGGATCTTTCCTACTGACTTCACAACTTAAACAAATTCTAGCATTGAGTTTTTAAGATTTCATCTTATATTTTAAAACAAAATGGCGCGGTTAAAATTAAGCATCGATCTTGAATACAGTAACATATTCAAAAACATACCCGATATAATTTTGAAACCTGGATTTGAATCAAAAGCGGGGAAAAAAGGAAAGAAAATGGTTATATGTGCCATGACGTAAAATACATTCTTCGATCCAAGAACATTCATATAGAACGATGGTCCCTATCCGCTATGCCATGATACACTGATGTGCAGTGAAACTTTCCAATTTAAATCTGCCTTTTATGCCACTCAGAAAGGTTCCGCAGAAAAACGCTATTGCATTTTTACCACAAAGCGACTGACATATTTCATTCCGAGATAAATTTTGCCAAACTGTCAAAGGTTGCAGCACTGTTTAATAAACTCTTTCCGCTTGCTCTTAGAATGAAAAAGAAAAAGTCTTTTGCCATAGCTGTCATTGCTACCTGCATTATTTGAAAACGTGTTATGACTTGCCAATTGATTCTATCATGAAAGCAAAATTTATAGACACTTCAGTATCGTTTATTTAGTTTTATGCGCGATGTCAGTGTTCTGAGTGCGAATAGAGTGAAATGAAAATTTTACTTCCTCTTTTTAGCATTTTTTTCTCTTTTGTTTTTGCAAAGAAGATAGAAAACTTTTAACAGTAGCTCATGCATTTCGGAAATGAGTTGCTACTCAGATGCAGAAATATCCCATCTTGACAAACTTTGTGGAACACACACCAGGTATATATTAATTACACGAATTTTTAATAAAATAGTATTAATGATAATAATAATAATTTCAAGGAAATATCCCATCTACTTGTGCGTACTGTCGCGATTAAATAGTTAACATGCTCAGCTGTAGTTTGTTGCTTTAAAATAAAAGATTCAATTTCTTTCCGACCCTTCCTCACTTAGATTGTAGTACGTGTTGTCATCATCACACAAGGCTTTAGCTGTGACTGCAGTTAAAGTCAGCCGTCATTCACGCGCTTTTCACGAAGCAAAATATGCTAACCGGAAATCAAGTTAGAAGAAAGAAAAATATCACAGAACTCGACCATCTTCAACAACTGTCGTTGCCTTGGTTACGAGGCAAGTCGGAAGGCGGATAATGACCTATTTTAAAGTAACGGATTATAGAAGCTGAAAGACAAATAATTTGAATTGTCAGTGACGGCAGAGTTAATTTTTTATTTCTCCATATACCCATATAATGAATGTATATAGGATAATGTAATCAACTAATCAAGTGTTTTTATTGCAATCAAGTATTCAAGTATATAACCAGTATTCAAGTCTATAAACAGTATTCATATAATATAATCATGCATCTATTATATCAACGCATGTATAAACTCAATAACGCAAATTCTCAAATAATGAATGTAAACAGGTTTAATGTATTTAAGTGTCTTACTGTAATCAAGTACATAACTAACATAAATAACTAACTAACTAATCAAGTACATAACTAACCCGATGCCAGTTAAGTTAGATTTAGAGTAATGCATCTAACAACAGAGAGAATGATATCGCTGTAATCCTTCTCTAATAACGATGCAAAAAGTACGATTCATAGTCTTACATTTTTCAGTCTGATTCGATACGGAACCCACATAAAAATTTTGATAGGAAAATAAACTAATTCTCTCTCATTATATCAGCAACACTGGCACGCAGTTTTTAGAGATTTTCGTCTTTTTAACCAAGTGGTCGTAAAAGCTCACGTTCCATCCAATATTTCAGCTATATTCAATTTTAATCGATTAAATGCGGCAACAAAATCCTGATGGATCAGAAATCAATAACGCGAACAAACAAACAAACACACAAACAGACATTCTTCTTTATATATACAGATTTTGAAAAGCTTACAAATTTTTTATCAACAAACTCTACGTTTTGAAAGCGAGCAGTAGCATCCCTTTTCGAAATAAAGCATTTTTATCTCAAACTCTACACTGTTGCCACTCGGAAAAATGAGTGCGAAAATGAGCGCTGTCAAGAGTTTTTGATTAATACTATTTCGGCTGACTGAAATAGTACGAAGATGTGAAAAGTCGAAATGGCTTCTCACGAATTTTTGGAATCGGGAATAATGTATTTAATGTTTGGCAATACTATTTTTATTTCCTCGTAAAACTTAGAAATTTTTATTAAGAAACTCTAGGATTTGAAATTGAGCAGTGGCAACAACTTTCGAAATAAAGCAGATTTTCATCTCCAGCTTGTGAGAATGTTGCCACTCGGAAAAATGAGGGCGAAAATAAGCGTGTTTCCGAGGTTTTAAGTAATATCTCTGATTTTATCTTTTTTAGTCCAAAGGGATTTGAATCCCGAAAGGACTATTACTTTCGTTTTGGCATTTTGCGTCGTTTCAGTTTTCAATTTACTGCTTATTTTATTTTATTTTATTTTTATTTTTATTTTTTGACGTAGCTTTCTCTTCAAAAATCGTCTGCGTTGCACGGTTATCCTTGGTGCAAACTGAAAAAAAATTCGCCAAGATAATTTTTTGAATTTCTCCGTACTTCGCACCAAATTTCACAAAATTCAATATATAGGCATAATTGAGGAGTAGAATCGAAATATGGAAAGAAATCGTCATGTCATTTCAGAAAAAATCCTATTTTGTGCCAAAATACCTAAATTAGAGCAATGCTACCTACAATCTAATACATATCCTAAGTCGCGCTTTTGAGACATGAAAAACGCAATTTGAATTTCATCAATCGGCCCAGTAGAACGGGAGATGTCCTCTTTTTTGTTTGTTTGTTTGTTTGTTTTTTTGTTTAGTCCAAAGGGGCAATTTGCCCTGAAGGACTATTAATTTCGTTTTGGCATTTTGCGTTCAAAACTGTAAACGACGAATAACTTTTCAAATGTTGCCACCAAATACTGAAGCCCTGTATTATCTTTAAAAAAATTAAATAATGCAGAATCTGCATGAATGTATGTAAGTTTCTCGCATGGTGGTAAAACAACGGCACCTAGATCCCCCAAAATTTGAATAACGTAATCTTTCATTGAATATGGGCATGTGAAATCCCTAATTTGAATTTGAAATTTGTTTTAATTTCGATTTCATATTTTGTAACACTTCAACGAATTTTTGGTTAACAAACTCGACGATTTCAAAGCAAGGAATGGCAAAACTGTACGGGGGTAAAAAAATTATCTCCAGCCCACGAGACCTGTATAGGAAATTCTAAAGATATGCTCATTTTAAAATTATTTTGCGATATTGCTGTTGAACTGAATTTTATGGTTTAAGTGCGAAGAACATGGTATTTAATAAATAAATGTAACACAAAAAATGTTAAATAAACGCCCCTTTGGATGTAGTTAAAATCTTAAACCTTTCATGTTTTTTTTAAGTGGACGTTGACCTTTCCAGGACCCAGAAAAGAATTGCAGAAAGTTTGGTGACGATAGCTATAGTAGTGGGTGAGTTATTAGAGGACAAATCCACAGACTTTCTTCTTCATATATATAGATCGATGTATCCATGTAATTTAATCATGTATCCAACGTATTAATGTATTTAATTGACGGATCATATTTAATGTAGTATTGCAAGTATTCGATGTATTTAAGAATTATTAGTATTATTATTAGTAGTAGTATTAGTAGTTGTAGTTGTAGTATTTGATGTAATTAAGAATTATGGCAACGTGCGCCCAAGAGCATCACCAACGCATTCTAATAGCTAATGCTTATATATTCATGCAGCTAACGCATTCATGTCCCTAACATCATCCAGCTAACATCATCCAGGTCCCTGTTTGTTCATGCGATTCCACAGAGAAGCAAATGCATTCCCGAAGCAGGCCTCCTGGGACTCGTGAGCCGTCAGTTTAAGATAGTGAAAAGACGTCGGACGTATACCTGCTTACCTTTGTTAGACATCAGGTGTCTCCGTCACCTGTCACCTGTGCTAAAATCCTCAGATGGTCTCTGTAGTGGTGCCTTAAAAAAATATAGTAGAGGATAATTCTATATTTGTTCGACTGCGTCTCGTATTTCTCTTTAGCTCTCCTTAAGTACGAAGAAATTATTGCATTCCCCCCTTTACGTGTTCTCGTGGTATAACTGATTAGCATGTCCAGCTATCCGTTGGATTATCTCATTTCCAGCACTAGTATTCTTAATAGACTCTGCATAATATTATTAAATTACAATACTAACAAGAAAAACGATAGTCCAAAACCCAAAGCATTATTTCACATGTGCAAAGGTATTCAGTTGAATTAAGAATATCGTGAACCAAAAATGCTTCGAAGGCAATGATTTAAAAAAAAAATTGATGTATGGCATATTAAATTATACAACTTTTTTTGCTGTACATGATTTAAATTTATTTTCTCAAATTATTCTAACTTAATTAACCGATCCCTCAAGTCAGGGTGAAAATGACATCAAAAATCGTAAATTTTAAAATTAAATATCACCGTCATTTTTTGTCTTACGGAAGTCAAATTTCTTATATGTTTATTTTTTCATAACAAGTATAAAACTTTCCCAAAAATATAAATATAAAATTTGGGAGACCGCATTAAAAGTTATATTTCGCTATGTGTCGAAAATAAATTTATTTTAAAATTTGACACTGCCAAAAAGTAAATATTTTCGCGATTTAAAACACTTCCGTAATTGAAAGTATATGACTACGACCAACGATTGCGAAAATAAAGACCGGATACGGAATTTTAAGAATTTAAGGTGGGTGTGTATACATAGCTAAATTTTCACTTCTAAAAAATTTACTTTAAAATATTTTAAGTAATAGTTTATTAAAACTTTCTAAAACATTTCTTAGCAATTCGTATGTTTTTTTGTTATAAACTTTAGTGAACTTTAAATTCAATTTATAGTACTTTTTCACGACAACATATTCTATTACTTCTAATTTATAAATTTAAAGTTTTGATATACATATATAAATACATTTGGTACTGCCGACTGGATTAAAAAAGAAGATGTACACAACTAGATGTTATAACCATCAAACGTACAAAATTTCAACGTTTAAAAATTGCTACTAGTTTAAAAATCGCATTCCCTCAATTGCAGAAAATAAAACGTTAAAATTAAGTCGCTCAAAACAACAAAGTGAAGTAGTAGGAAAAAAAATTCTGTGATATTATTTCGCCATAAATTAACGCCAAGTGCAGACCTCATTTAATAAAAAAAAGGGTTTTAGTATTTGAGAGAGAGTTGTGAATTTATTACAGCGGATCGCTTGCGCACGAAGCTTACAATAAATATTTTTCTTAAACAGCAATATATTTTATTTCACCAGAACACGAAAACCACAAACTGAAAACAACCGAAAAGATTTCCTTCGAGATTATGTTAGGTTGTTTATATATAGCAAAGCACAGAAGAGCTATCCGTCTAAGGGAAGGGATGCTTTCCTGGAGAACTTTCTACAAGAACCTGCCTCACATTCGCGTTACATATTGGGAAAACCACGAAAACGCACCATGCAGTCGGTCCATTCTTTTAGGTTCAGCCTGGATCGAGCGATCAGTATTCAGCGGTCTTTATCCGATCGGGCACTTGGGAGACATTTCTTTGATGTATGTATGTCGCATATATTGCAATATACAAAAATTATACGAAAATTTATTACGCAGTTCACTCTGCGATTTATATGAATTCCCTAACGAATTTCTCGCGAATGTTAACAAGTAAAACACTTCTGCACCACATTAAAAGTGTAACTCTGAGCACGTGAGTAACATGAACTGAATACTTTTGAGCATTTCAAAGATCATTCGATTGTGACAAGAGTGAGCTAATACGGAACATAAAACAAAACAAACTGGCAGTTCTTAAAACATTTGAAAGAGAGATCATTGCTTAGAAAGCGAGTATTGACAATAAATGGCACATAGGTAACAAAATTTCCCATTGCTTGGCATCAGCATCTGTCCAGTACAAGATAAAAGCTTTTTTCTTGTCAAGAGGATTGGAACAGTGATAGAAATGACCCTTGTGTAACCGTATCGCACTTTCACAAACGCTTGACATAAAATGTCAGGCACCAACTTTCAGTGATTTGTACTTTTGTTTCTTCTTTCGTCGCTTTAATACTTTAAAATGTGGCACCTTTCGAATCATACCATTTATGTACTATTAAAGACGCTAATGGATGAATATTTTCGATTAAATAAATTTGGTTTGAAAATAACAGTTCAGCATTTTGAGTTTGAAATAAAATGACGGATCAGGAACCTTTTAAAAGTTCGTGCCTAATTAGGACGGATTGCCAATATTTATTCTTACACATTTATGCAGATGTTTGTGCTTATTTGACTGTATACTGGTTTTGATATACTTTTGTAATGTCGCATTTACTTTTCATTTATTTGTTTGTTTACTTGACACATTTTATGTATAATTTTATATGGAAAATTCACTTGCGTGCCTTCGTGATGTAATCGGAAGCACGTTCGGCTCACAATCGGGAGCTCAGAAGTTCGAATCTTGGCGACAGCAGTAGGAATTTTCATGGTTCCTGCTTTGGAAAGCCTAATAAAATCTACAGGTGGAGCCCAAACTAAAATATGGTGGATGATAATTCTACACAGCCTGAATTTAACGACCGGATATGCTCCTGTCCCTATTATCATGCTCTTCGCGTGCTTTCTTGTTGGAATTGGAAAAGCGATATGC
>KK115399.1:429464-455147 GCA_000611955.2 Stegodyphus mimosarum | reverse complement strand
GAGTGGGGTCTGGTTTTGAATCTCATAAAAGGCTTTGCGGATTTTTCATCTTTCCTGCTCAGAAATGGTTCCAATGATTTTACAATTTTTGTCAATTTTTGTTTAATTTAATTTCAGGCCATTTATTGTCTTTGTAAGTGTTTACTTCCTGCATTATGTTACAGGCGTTTTTAGTTCTGCGAATTAACGTTTGAATTGTAAACATAACTCAAGCAGAGTTTGAAATATAAGTAGAAACTCTTCTAATGAGCCTTGGTTTCAAATGTGTCGTCACGTTAACGACATTAAGTGACTTCTTGCCCAATGAACGCTAATTGGCAAGTTTCTGCAAAATGCATTTTTAGAAGCCCTAACAGCAACTTCCCACGAACCTTCTTTAACTGCTTGGGCAAGCCTATAAACAAAACTGCGTTTGAGCCGTGAATCAGTTCATATGGCAGAATAGCTCAATTCAAAGTCGTGCGAATGTCCTTTTTCTTCTCGAGAATATTACAAATCACTATTAGAATATTACAATATAACAAAGAGAATTTATCTTATTTCTACTTTCCTCCTTGATATATTTATACCCGTTTAAAATTTCTTCTTGTTCCCATGGCGTAAGTTATTACGAAGATTTAAACAATCCCGTAGCAAGATGACGAAGAATACCTTTGGCATTTTTAATAACTGCTATCTCTCTGTTTGAATCATATAGTGGCCCATGTATTTATATTAAAAGCAATAAACAACGCTATCGCTGCAAAAAGTACAGATCTCGAGAGCTTCAAAAAAATGCCCGCTTCTTCTAGCATCGACAATCTAATAAAAGGAAACCAGTAGAAGAACTATTTTTGACAGAAAGACATCACAAAATCCTGATAGCTACAGAAAGATTTTAAATAATATATCAGACAGAAGAATACACTATAAAAATATTTATAGCGAGGTACAGTATATTCCACTACTTTTTATGCTACAGAGCTACTCAATACTGTACTAGAGAGTAGGAAGAACAGATGCGAAAGAACTTCCCTAAAAATACTATAGAAGAGGAATTCTTTAGAGAATAGGATTATTGGATAGCTGCAGATAAAAGCAAAATTCAAGTATTTGGGATCCCGCTACATTTAGTAGTATCAAAATCCACTGTACAAACCGATTAATTTGATAACCGATACTTTTACTGGTCGCTATGCCGATTACGTATACTTCTGTGCATAAAGACTTCGTTGGTTTCACCAGATAAGAAACAAAGTACATTAAAATTTTAAAAAATTAATTTAGTAAAATTAAAAATATGTTACTAAAATAAAAACAAACTTAATAATTATACTCAAATTTTTAATTTTCATAAATTTCAAAAAATCAAATCACACTAAAATACTAAATTTCCTGGACACTAAAATTTCTATGGCAGAGCTACATAATGTATGATATTATAAGCACCTTTTACGAATTATACTAATTATAATTGATTAATAATATTGTAGCGAAAATCGCTCCTTTAGACTGAGCTCCTCATAAATTAGGGAAGAAGACGCAGGATCAAAATCTATCAAAGGCAAGATGCCTAATAATCGGTTTTTATGTAAATTTCCTTCTTATTAACCTGTTTTCTTTATGTTCCAGAACATTCCGAGCCTGGAATGTTCCAGCATGCTCATCACCTGTAGTATATAAGTAGTTCTTCATTCACTTCGAATTAATAGTCTTGAGTTTAGACTTGAGTACTTGCTTGTTCATTTGCTCGATCCCTTCACCTACGCGACAATATTTGCAAATTGTGAAATGTGAAAACATGATGATTTTTATTTTACCATACCTTCGTTCCTTACGTGCTACGGGATCAGAGAGATCTCCGGCAATAATTCGGCCAGATGAAAAAAAGGAACTTGAAATTTTATTTAAAAAATAGCAATTTGGGGAATAAAATAAACAGTTTCCAGTAGAAGTAAAATAGAAAGCTTCCAGAAGATAAACAAAGACGAAATCCTTTCTAACACGTGAGGAATATCAAAGATCGCCGAAATTGTTCGCAGAGCAAAGTCTCAAAAAGTAATCACCAAGTAAAACTCAACAATGGTAAACACAATCAAGAATATATATCCAACTGATTGCTATAGAACCACTAAAGAACTGACAGCCTCTCGCAGCCCTTTTTTTATAGGATTGCTTAAGAGAAAGGCTAGAATTGGACTGTATTAGTTAGGTTATGACAACGCTTTTTGTTTGTTTGTTTTTAATTTCTGGAGAAAAATCTTAGAAGGTTATCAGCAGTTTTTAATTTCTGGAGAAAAATCTGAGAAGGTTATCTGCAACAAACCAGTGGTTGAACTGAAGATTAAAATGCAGATTACGACAAGGCAATTGAGACTTACTTGCCTAAGAAAAGGAATGTCTTCACATAAGACATTTTCAGGGAAATTGGCTCATATTTAAATACTGTACATGAGAAAAGCCTCGAAAGCTTCCACGCAGGCAGTCCATTGCCCAGAATTTGAACCCGGGTCGAACTTAGAATGTACAATGTACTAACCGCTCAGTGGCTGTTGAGCTAAGAAAGGAGCATAAATATTACAAGAAGTTTTGATAGAATCCTGCCGCTACTTTCTTCGGTCCTCCTTTCTCCCATTTCGTAAACATGTGTTTTACTCTTGCAGAAGAAGGATATGTGTCTGACATCCTTGAAATCGATATTATTCAATAATAAGGTTGCTTTCTTTGCCTTTTTTATTTTTTTTACATTGGCGTGGTCCTCTTCCAATAGATAGAAAAATACTTTGACTTTAAGGAAATAAAATGAATGAAATACAACTGTAATCTATATCTATGAAACTTTTTTAATAATCGGAATTATTAATAATTCCGCAGTCAAGCTTTACAGATATTTATATAGTGCGTCTTATAATTGTTTAGATGCGGCTAACTAACAATAAAATGTACATAATATTAAAAAAAAGACAATTTTATTTATTGAGCACGAAAGGTGCTATTAGTCTCGAACCTTATACTTTTGTCCGTATCGCTTTTCAAATGCTGCTACCAAATGTCATTGCTATGCAGTATTAAGAAAAACAGCGTAACGAATATTAAAAGATGTATAGCAACATTTAACGCTCTCTTGAGAATTCTACAGATACGATAAAAATATGTGTTTGAATATTTAATATGTGTTTAAATATTTAATATGTGTTTAAATATTTAATACGTGTTTAAATATTTCGTCATTTTCGTATTTAATTTTATGTGATGTTAAGTGTGAAGAAAGTTTTGTTTAATAAGAAAGTTAAAAAAAAACAAAGGAAAAAGGTTTGTGTAAGTCATCTTGTTAAGAAAACTGAACACTGATACGATAAACTGAGAAAAGGAAACAAAAATATAAAAATATATGTAAACCTTAATGCCTTATCGGGAATTCTAAAAGTATGCTACTATTAAAAGTTAAGTGCGAAGAAAGAGATATTTAATAACAAAACTAAAAAAACCAAAATGTTGCATTAGCATGAGTGACTCCAACAGCAGATTGATAAACTGCGAGGCCAGCAAAGGCATAAAATACCTTAATAAATCCTCCGGTGCGACGTTAAAATCTGAAACGTTTCAGATCGTATTATTTTTATTATTTGCATTTATTTATTTAGAAACTTTTGATAACCATTAGTAAAGCCATTATAGTTATTTAGCAAAATCTGGTAATAATAAGATAGCCGGTATAATGGTTAGTGACACTAACTGCCGTTGCGATGGGCCCGGGTTCGAATCCCGGAGCAGACATTGTTATAACTGTCCGTTCGTTCATAGGAAGCAACGGGGGCCACCTATTAGACGCTTCCATAATGAAATGGCTACCACTTCCGGCCCTTGTAGTGGTGCAATGATAATGGCTATTAAATAAAGTGCCAGGCCATTAAAAAAAGTAATAATAAGATATTCGTAATAGCGCACAATTTATGTCCTCTAAAATGAACGAATAAAATCATTAAGTACATTGACGCACTTATCTAAACTGTTAAAGGCGTGAGGTGATGATAGCTTGCTGTGTTGATGGCGCGACTCCATGTGGTAACTGTTGGTTAAGATTGCACTATTACTTGCTGCATATAGAACTAAAATATTTTTATTATAAAAGTATCAGTAGTTTATTAACAATTTTAACACAATGAAGGCATTGTACGTTATTATCCTCAGTATGTGAGGATTGTGCGAGCGCAAGTGTCTCTCCATCCTTGTCTGAAACAGTTTGCAAACTGAATTAGTCACGCCCTCTTAATTTTTCGGTTGTATTTTATGTCTATTGACTCGTTATTGCGAAATGATATCACAGGAGCAACAGGATCGTTAGTGCGTCAGCCTCACTGAAATCAAGAGGCTTTGGTGACAGACACAAGGCAGGTCGCTAAAACCTCTTGACATTGACCGTGAAGTTATGACTCTTGTAACGTCAGGTAGAGCCGTAACTAAACAAACTATTGCTTCTGCAATGTCACAGCCTGTCACTGTGGAATATTTGAAATTTATAATAGCACTGAAGGCAGCCAAATGCAATGACAACCCTTCTTGCTTACTTAGAATGCCTTCTGACAGCGAGGAAATCTGCCGATAGAATTTGAATACCGTAGGCATATTATTCTGGCACATAAAATTGTTTATGTAAATGTTTTCATTTTAGATTTTTAAGGATTGTATATATTTTACATAACTTCATGAAATAAAAAACAAAAGGATATCCTTTTTGAATTCCGGAATTACTAATTCATCAGTCGTCTCATACCTCGTAACAGCTCGACCACTGCGACTGGTGGGGCGGAGTCGGCCACAGACCCCATATCTTAAAATAAAGCATATTTACGAAATTTTTACGCTTTTAAAGGCCTTTGCTATTAAACTGGGAAGTCATTTACGGGCCCGCGATTTATAAATCCCCTGTGAGTATAATATATAAACACAAAGTAATCAACCGACCACTAAACTACCTAACAACTTTCTTTCTGGAAATAAAATGACGTTTCCAATATTTAATTATAAACATTTTCAAAACTTTCATGAATGAATAAATATATTTGACGTTCTTTTATGCCTCTTGACATTGATCGGAAATAAAAATCTGAAGACTTCGTTCAGCTTCGCATAAAATCTGCTGATCTTCAGTTCGCGTTTCATGCTCAACTGGAGGAAAAGCCGAATGATGCTCAAAATGTCTCGTAAAAGTTGATTGCGTCTTAGGGGAATTTAAGATTAGCTTCTCTTGATCTCGCCGAGTCTCAGAATCTTACTTAAGAGGCAATTATGTTGGGATACTGAAATAGCTTACTAAGTTAAGCTCACTTAAAATGCCTTAATGAAGACGATTTATCTTTCAAATGTAAATGCCATCAATGCTGCAATTTCAATTTAGGTATGATTAAAAGAGAATAATAAAGAAGCCTCTCGAATCTTATTTATTGCACTCTTTATCAAATGAAGTCTGCTCGGTACTTCATTCATAGAATGTCTGTCTGTATGAAGGGAGATTGTGGCTTTACCTCTTTAAATATTAGTGCACATGTACTAACTTCCTGTAATAAAAGTTAGGCGACACTAGTAAAATGAGATAAAGAATTTTATGAAAATAGCCAGTACATTATGAACGGAAGAAGTTCTGTTAAACAAGGTGATTGAGAATTTTCAGTACTTTCAGTTAGTGGTTACGTAGATAATTTCTATTACCGGAGAGGAGAAAAGCCACATTATTCGAAACAGTTTCTTATTATTTCATTATAAATAATGGGCTTAGTTGGGTTTTGTTCAATTCCTCACGTGTTACAGTGAAACCATTCGGACCTATTTCATGGGTTCAAATAATTTCGTTTTTTGCAAAGGTGGTCTTCTTACAGAATATGAATACCGGTAAATTTCAACACCGGTGTTTACTTACATTCTTAGAAATTTTGCCCACTTTTACATTGGAGAGATTTTACTCCGTTTAATATCGAAATATACAATGTCTTATTACTACTGTTCCCAGTAGGCGGGTTTCAATTATTAATGCATAGATGTCAAACAAATGTCATTGTTTTCTTATTATGGGAAATATCTATCTCTATTTCAGATCCATACTTGTACAACTGTTTAATTTTTCGGACATTTCGTGTTTTCATAAATACATTAATTTCAATGATTAATTTGTTATCAGATAATGTTCTTTTGTGAAAATATTTACTTTCTAAAGATAGGCTTTTTTCCAAGAGTTTATAAATACATTATTTTCAAAGCTAATCTTCTTAAAGTTCCTCGAACAATTTAGTTTCATTGTCCAATTTCCGAGTACGAAACCCAGCCGGAATCAAAACCCAGAAATTCTTTCGATAACTTGTCTTTTTGTGCCCTTCGCGAGTTCTTTAAAACATAATTATTTTAATAACGAATACATTTCTCATTCCACAAAAGCGTTATCGTGACCATATCTAGTAGCACTCAAAACTTCATGTCAACTGTATCTAGAAAATATGAGAATATTTGTAGATACCATTAGATTGTGAGGTATCTATTTTTACCGATAGTTATTTTAATCTGTTAGGCATTTTTGTCATTTCTTGTTTCTCTCTCGTTTCCTCGCCAGGATACACATGCGTGAACAAGAATGTATTTAAAATGAAGTAGCGAAAAGGTTAGTCAACCTCTCCAACCTATCAGATGCCTCTACAGCCTCATGTGACAAAGTAGTCACGCTCTCTTACACCTTGCACCTTGTCCTCCGGACACACTCTATTTTCTATACCTCCAGCCTTCTTAATATTACTATACTTCCAGTGTTCTTAATAGTTCAAGATAGCCGGTATACAGCTTCCTTTCTGCAAGCTACACACGGCAATAGTGGAAAGGAAAGGAGGTTAGTCAAAGCGTGTTTCGTTTTTGAGTGCGCACGTTCTTGCTTCTACCAGCCGTTTGAATTCTGAATCTCGGCTTCACAGTCTTGCCGCCGGAGTAGGTTTCTCAGTCAACCTGTTAGGTTAAATTAATTTGCGTAGTCTTGAACTACTAGATGAACTTCGTTTAGCTTACCATTAACTTTAGTTTTATCGCCAAAAATGGATCGAGCATTTGTAAGCACAAAGACTCTGCGATCAGTAAATAATTGAGTTCCATAAAAGGGTCTTTTATAGCCTTCACCTGTTGTATTCATTTTCTAGTCTTAGAGATAAGTTGCTAACAGACTTTCATGTAGGTCTAGTAGCAATGTATGCTAACCAAGAATTCTAGACGTAACAAAGTATTTATCTTGGAAAATATGCAATGCCGTCGCCGGGACTCGAACTCTGGATCTTCCGTCTGCAACCGGACGCGTTTTTCTAAATTACACCACGAAGGCCCGGGGTAAGAGGGATGAAAATACTTTACATTCTCCCTCTCTTAAAGGGCGAATGAGAAGGAAGGGACCCGATCGCCAAATACTTGCGGTGACAAATTATCTTTCACTACATTTTTAGCTGGAGTACTACTGTAAAGTCTTTTACAGTTTTCAGACGCAGGAAACAAACCCTTCCTGGGATTCGAAATCCGGACCTTCCGATTGCCAGATGGACGTGTTTTCGAATTACAAGACGATCGTTGATTCTTTGATGATGGTCTTTGTCTCTTTTTATTCTTATTTCTTGATGTCTACTGTACTAAGCATAATAAACATATTTCCTCTCATAAACATATTCCTCTTTTGCTCTTCCTCTCTTGTATTGTGTGTTATCGCGCCAGGAAAGCTCTTTCGACCATGCATTAGTATGTGATTTTCTGTGGTCTAGGTATACTCTCTCTCTGAGGAGACAGAGAGAGAGTATGACTAGTAGTCATACTAGTAAGTCTCTAACCGATTTGCTGAAACACCCTGTATATAATATTTACGGAGATACTTTTAGTTAATATTTTTATACACAATATATGTTGGAATGATTTTTATAAAATCCTCTGCTTCATTTCAAGAAACTTCACATTTTGATGTACACATCTACGATCAGTATTTCAGGAAATAAAATAACCAGTATTCTTTTACAATAATCGTCAGAAAGAAGACTATTTATTTTGCAATCCCCGGTAAATCTGAGCGCGGAGGATTTCTAGGCGATATGTGGTAAAAATTATTTAAATCAGTAAATTCACTTTCGAATATCTCAGCAAAATCTGGAGGCAGAAAAAAAAATCACACAAAGAAATAAATTTCATATTTATACAGTAGTTCTACGCGAAACATTCAAACTATTTTAATAAAATTTGCTAATTTGTTTTTGTAAACTTTGTAGTTGGAAGTTATATATTGCGGTCAATATTTAAGGAAATAAATGAGTATCTCCTATTTTTCTCAGCATAATGTATATCTCGGCATGCATTACGCGCAATTTATTATTTTCAGTTAAGCTTCCTATGTAATTGCTCAACGTAATACATAATACGCAGTTCTTCGTTTGCGACAAATATTATTACGGTTGAAAACAACATTATATGAGACCTTTGTCTTTTACAGGTTCACTGAGGTGTTTTTAATCCATTTATTTTTAATGAATCTAATTACGACAATCTCGTATCTTTCCGGAGGGATGAGATTATTTTTTTTACAAGTTGCAAACGGAGGGGGGGGGAAGAAGAAGAAGAAGAAAGGTCAAACTTTTTATCTTTGATGTGTAAAGGGATTTCTTGCTCCGCAAACATTATATCCTTAAAAAAAGAAAAGAAAAAAAAATTCCCTTTTAGCAGAAATAACGCAATTAGCTTGACTGCAAGAATAAGCCGTTTCGATTACAAAAACGGTTAAAAAAATTCTAATGAGTAAAGAGAAATTCCTTTTTGTTAATTTGAATTCTTATTAACCGATTTCATAAATTAAACTAATCCTCAGACGCTAATCTGCATTTCTTTCTTTAAATATAAAATAGCAATGCAATATTTCTCTGATAATAAGAATTTAAAAATAACACCAAAAGGTATAAGCTGGTACTACTTAATAACGATCAAGCTGAAATACACTTGGGTTTTAGATCAAATTCAAAAAAAATTGGCAAAATTCTTTTTTCATGTCTCGAAAGCGCGACTTACGATATGTATTAGATTTATATATAGCGTTGTTGTAATATAGGTATTTTGACACAAAATCGGACTTTTTCTGAAATGACATGCCAAGTTTTTTCCATATTTAGTTATTCCATACCCATGTCAGAATGATGCTGTACATAAATCTAATACAATGTACGTCCAGAAAGTAAGTTCCGTTTGGTAATAAAAGTAAATTGTGTACAGCTACAGAAAAGTTATTTATTGCACAAAATTCGACAATTCTTAAACTACTTTTCCACATAACTGCCGAAATATTGCAGGCATTTGTCATAGCGTGGCACAAGTTTTTGTTACCTTCTTCATAGAAATTTGCCGTCTGTGTCTTCAACAATTTGGAAACAGTTTCTTTCAGCTCGTCGTCATTGTTAAAGTGTTGACCGCCAAGGAAAGACTTAAGATGTAAGAACAGATGAAAGTCGCTAGGAGCGAGGTAAGGGCTGTACGGAGGATGGTCAAAGACGTCCCAGCCAAATCCCTGTAGGAGGTTTTTCGTCACATTTGCAGTGTGTGGTCGTGCGTTGTCGTGAAGAAAAACAACACCTTTTGACAGCAATCCTCGGCGCTTATTCTGAATTGCACGGCGCAATTTCCGAAGTGTCTCGCAATAAGCATCTGCTCTGATTGTTTGACCACGCGGTAAGAAATCAATGAGTAAGATGCCTTTCCAGTCCCAGAACACTGTACACATCATTTTTCGAGGTGTCAAGATTTGCTTCGGCTTAACCTTTGCTGGGGATGAAGTGTGCCTCCATTCCATTGATTGCCGCTTACTTTCAGGGGTATCGTAAGAAATCCAAGTTTCATCTGTGACTATCTGTGTCAGAAATTCTTCGCCGCTTTCAGCATAACGGGTCAAAAACTGAAGTGCACTACCCATCCGTTTTGTTTTGTGTTGCTCAGTAAGAATCTTTGGTACCCAACGTGAGCAAAGTTTACGAAATTTCAGTTTTTCGGTAACAATTTCATGCATTAGTGATCGTGAAATTTGGGGAAATTCCATATCGAGAGCACTAATTGTAAACCTTCGGTTTTCATGGATCTTGTCATCAATCGCGTGAACCAGTTCTTCTGTAACCAAAGATGGACGCCCACATCTTTGTTCATCGTGCAGATCACTACGTCCGTCATTGAACTTTCGAACCATCGTCATTGAACCATCTTCTCACCATAGAATCACTCATCGCTTTTGGTCCGTAAACATCGCAAATTTGACGATAAATTTCACTAGGTTTCACTTTCCTCGCATTCAGAAAACGAATCACAGATCTGATTTCACAAGCGAAGGGATTTTCAATCAACACCGACATTGTAAACAAGCACAACAAAGCGTACGTGACTGACAGGGATCTCCAAATGGCGCGTGTTTCTTCTCCTTGATACAGAGAGTCTACTGCGCATGTGCGGAACTGCGATCGCAGAGCTGCAGCGGAGATAAATTGAAACGGAACTTACTTTCTGGACGTGCCTCGTATATGTCCTATGTTGCGCTTTCGAGACATGAAAAACGCAGTTTGAATTTCGTCAATCGGCCCAGTAGAACAGGGGCCGATTGACGAAAAGTGACGTAGAACTGTCCCTCCCCCTTTTTTCCACTCAGTGTACATCTGATCTCAAGAATAGGATTCCATATACAGTAGAAGTCCATTAGTACGGCATCCAACAGTCCGGAAAGCCCGATAGTCCGGCATCGCTCCGGAAAATTGTAAAAATTTTGTTTTTCTCCAAAAGTGTGTCTTTAAAGCAAATAAAACCGCTCGAGAGCTATTCGGAAGTTTTCGGGGTAGTTCGAGATCATCCGGAAGCGCTCGGTATTGTTCGGAAACAATTAGCGGCCGGCTAGTCTCAGCTGTCACAACAAATTCAGGTGCAGTGCAGCTCCGTTAATCAATCACGAAGCGTCTTCGCCATTTTTTTGTGCGTTGTTGTTTTGTGTCCTTTCACATCGCAGTAAACGTAACTTTTGAAACTGTTTATAAAAAAAGTGATTTTCGTTCTAACTGTACAGTGACCATGTTTTCAAAACCTAAGCCTTCGAGTTCAAAAGGAGAGAAACGAAAACACGTAACACTGACTCTCAATCAGAAACTAGAAATCATCAAACGGCTAGAAAAAGGCGAGAATAGAAATGTTTTAATGAATGAGTTTAATATTGGCTCATCAACTATTTATGACATTAAAAAACAAAAAGATGAACTAATGAAGTTTGCTTCTCAATCGGTAACAACTGAAAAATTGGCTTCTAGAAAAACATTAAAAAAACCAAAACTGGAACAGCTAGATAGTGTATTGTTCAAATGGTTTAGTGCAGTACGTTCTGAAGGAAAGCCGGTAACAGGGCCAATGATTGTTGAAAAGGCAAAGAAATTCGGCCAAGATTTAGGAGTTGCTGAAAGTGAATGTAATTATTCTGATGGTTGGCTCAGAAACTTTAAGTTTCGGCATGGAATTCGAAGACTTGATGTAACTGGAGAAACCCTTTCAGCAAACCAAAACTCTGCAGAAAAATACAAAGACGAGTTTGAGAAAATCGTGGCTGATAATGATTTAACACCTGAACAGATTTACAATGCTGATGAAACAGGGCTATTGTGGCGATGTTTACCAACATCTACACTAGCTGGGGGAGGAGAAAAAGCAGCCAAGGGTTTTAAAAAAAACAAAGACAGATTAACCGTTTTGCTATGTGCTAATGCGTCTGGAAACCACCGAGTGACCCCTTTTGTGATAGGTAAATCTGCAAAACCCAGGGCTTTTAAGAATGTTACACACTTGCCTGTCCAATACGATGCTCAATCAAATGCGTGGATAACTGCCGCCCTCTTTAAAGACTGGTTTTTTCACCACTTTGTGCCTGAGGTCAAGGAATCATTCAAAAGCCTTGGTCTACCAGAAGATACTAAAGCCATCCTTCTTTTGGACAATTGCAAAGCCCATCCGCCAGTAGATGAGTTAGTTTCTGGAAATATTGTTGCTACTCTGCTCCCACCTAACGTAACATCTTTGATTCAACCCATGGACCAAGGGGTTATTCAAAATTTTAAATGCTTTTATAGAAGGTCTTTTATTCAAGGCCTGTTAAATGCCGACTGTGACGTGACTGATTTTCAAAAAAAGTTTACAGTAAAAGATGCCGTCTATGCTATTGCACAGTCTTGGAACCAGGTAAAAAATACAACACTCCAAAAATGCTGGAGAAAACTTTGGCCAGCTGCAAACCCTGCATCTGACCTAACTCTACAGACTGATGAGGAAGAAAACCATCAAGACGCTCTGACCAAAGTTTTGGATGTCGTTAGAAGTACTGACAATCCCTTGAAAAACCTGCCTGAAGATGAGGTAGAGGAGTGGCTTTTAATCGACGAGAATGAGCCTGTTGAACAAGAACTAACCGATGAGGACATTATCAACATTGTAGTAAACCCTCAGCCTACTCAAAATCTTGAAGAAAATGACTCAGATGCCGAAACGGAAGAAAAGGAAAAAATCAGCTGGGCAGAAGCTGCAGAATCACTAAATAAGTTTATCTCTTTTGCTGAGGCTAGTACTAGCTACAGTGCTTCAGAAATTATTGATTTCCATATCATTAGAAATAAATTTTATACTAAACGCCAAAAGTCAAGAAAACAAAAAGACATTCGTGACTTTTTTAAATCTAAGTGAAATATGTTTTACAGTACGTGTACATACATTATATGAAATGTAAAATAAACTTTCTTGTATGTATTTGCATACTGTATATTTAGTTTAATTATTAACCTAATTGTTCTTATAATTACCGCCCGATAGACCGGAATTTTCGGTAGTCCGGCACCGAGCCGGTCCCGAACGTGCCGGATTATCGGACTTCTACTGTATAAGTATTAGCTTCGAATTCCGATCGGCTTCCTCAAGCGAATGGGAATGGAATCAATCGCCTTCTGAGGAATTTTTTTTCCGGATGCTTGCGACCATATCCAGAATCCATGAATCAAGTGTTTCAAAATTTCCAATCTCGGACGAAAAATCACAGGCACTGAGGTCTACCCTCCGCCAACTTCTTCCGACGAATGGGAAGGGAATCCAATGTCTTCTGCAAACATTCATTTTGGATTCTACCGATTACATCCCGAATCCATGACTTCAAAAGTTTCCTGCCTCCTCTATGTAACGAAAATGTCAAAGAACTGAGATATGACCTCTGTGTGTCCTTCTCGATGTGGACGTTGACTGGACGTTCTTGTGGGATATCTCTATAAAATCAGGCCCATATGGTTATTGCAAAGGGTACTGATGCGTCAACTTGCATCAAAACAATTTCCTTGATGTTTCCTAAGCTAGAAACGATGTCCCAAACATATACACCGAATACTGAAACCTAAGACCATAAGTACGCTTATGCTTCATAAGCTAATACGTCGATCTCTTTTCTCAGAGTAAATCCGGCTGATTGCCGAATTGCCATAAAGTCCCCCCTCACACTATATCCTATAATGCAATACAATGAGCACGGCTGGTCCTCTCGCTTAAGCTCGGAATCGCTCGAGAGTTCTGGACGTTGCTATGGCCACTGCTTTTACTTACTGAAGACTCAATTCATGGGTGGGAAAGTGCTAAGTTGCACCATCGTTTACATCGTGGGGTGTCTTACAAAGCTTCGTGGCACATACAATGGTGTTCGTTGTTTTTCCACATATTATGAATTGCATGTTCTTGTTATATCAGGTCACTAATGTACAGTACTCAGCTTCTGCTCCCAAGTAAATAAGACGGTCTAATGGCGTCATCTTGTAGTAAGGATGGCAACTGTGCTGCTCTTGTATCCGTGAACTTGCAGCTATTTCGGTAACACTGAAGGTCAAGAGTTGCTGATTATTGTACCCTGGGGCCGAGTGTGCACTCGTCGTTCCGCAGCCAATATGTCGATTTCTCAGTGAGAGAATGATTAGGCCTCCAAAATGTAACAATCCTTTTGCTATCCTATTACACTGCTCGACATTGAAAATGCAACACCAAGAAAGAGTGGTCAGAAAGTGATGAAATTTGTAAAAAAGACAGAGACAGCAAGCAGCAATAAGTGATCTAATACGTCTTTATTTCAAAATGATAGTCAGAATACAGAGCGAGAACGGCGTCGGCTCAGTAGGATGTAGGACCACCGCGGAGAGCGATGCACGAAGAAACACGTCTAGGCATAGAGTCAATAAGCAGCCCCTGAAGGTAGGGGATTGCCACCGGCTGCAGTACATTATCCAAGTATCGTTGGGTCGTCATAGTGCCCTGAACACGAACTAGAAGTGACCTGGAATCGTAGGCAATAGCGCCCCAAACAATTATGCCTCGTTGTCGCGCGGTGGGACGTTCCACAGTTACTGCCGGATTAGATCTGTCTCCACGTCTATGCCACACACGTATGCGGCAACTGTCACTGTATAAAGAGAAGCGTGACTCATCTGAGAACACGACGTTTCGCCATTCTGTCATCCACATCGCTCCTGTCCGGCACCATTCCAAACGTTGGCGTCTATGCTGTGGGGTCAATGGCAGTCTTCTTAACGGACGCCGTGAGTGCAGGCCACGTTCAACCAATCGACGGGAAATGGTTCTCGTCGACACGGGAACATCCGGGGTATCTTGCACATGCTGCAGAATCGCGGTACAAGTGACTTGCGGGACCGCCACAGCTTGTCGGTGGAAAAATCAGAGCCGGAAAAAACTTAAAATGAGCGATAAAGAAATTCGAAATTTAAATATGGACACAGACCATGGTGTAATTCTATTATTAAGAGTACATGCTGCAAACTGTTGGCATACTTGACCTATAGAAACTTCTTTTCTTCCCCTTCCCATTCGTTTGAGAGAATTTTACTTAAAAAAATCGTAATTCGATTTTAATCTCTCCCCCTAAAAAATTCCTCTTTTGGAATCGAATCTTCAATATAATAGCTTAAAATATACTTTTACCTTCCCTTCTAACACTTTATTTTGCTTTTACGATTTACTTAAAACCTCTGAAGGGAAATGAAAATAACTTCTTCCATTTCCCCCCACACACCTTCAGAAAACACACAAAACGTCCATGCCATTCAAACTTCCCTTTTCGGGGGGGGGGCGGGAGGAGATATACATAAAAAGTATACTTTCTTACGACAATTGCGTTATGAAAAAAAAACGAAACATTTATTCACAGACATTCTCTTTAAATCGAAATTGTTTCTTTTGTACTTATGACGTATTTTTAGGAGTTACTGCAATGCAGAGAATTAATACTTTCTTTTTCTATCAAAATGATCATTCAGTTGGAGAATGAGACATATTGCGTGGGTATTACACAAGCATTTAAAAAAACAGATATTTTTCCTTCACATGTATTTTCTTAAAAGGGATTAATAATAGCTGAGAAAGAAGAGCCCATATGTGTACAATTATAGCACATAATCCAATCAAAAAAGTCATAGGCTTGTAAAATCGGGAAGAAAATGAGATCCGTGCGAAAAAATGAAACAGCAAATGAGATTGTTAAAACCAAATGTTTAAGAAAAGCGTCATTAGAATTCTCATAATGCAAGGCAAATTTAAGAGTCAAAGTGAATTAAGTTCTGGGATTATTTCCTATGAAAAAGGGGAAGTCTTGTTAATGAATATCTGGAGTAAAACTCAGTTTTTGCTTCAGATATTTAATTTTTAGCACCTCGATAGGGAAAAAAGTCTTCGAGGTGTTATTATTTTCAATTTCGTTAAAACTGCGTCCACAATTAATAGAGATTGTTACCAATCAACGATAAATGAGAGTTATCCTCAATATCATCGCATTCATTCAAACAAGTATGTTACTCAGTGCTTAAGATATTTAACAAGGCATTTTATCTGGACTTCTAAAAATATTTTGCGAAATCTATTATTTTACAATATGAGTATTCCCCCCAAAAGAGTATTCTCCTCCGACTTGTACACGGTTCACTAAAAATTATTTAATTTATTTTTAGTATCTTCTGTATAAAATATAAAATCTAACAGTTGCGTAGCTACGTTGATTATGTCTAATAACGTACATATTAGACGTTTCTCTACATATTTTTTAATTTTATTCAAAGAGAAATACGTTTATAATATTCTTTCATAATTCGTTCATAATATTTTGATATTTTTCTATTTTTAATATTTTATATGGAAGAAAGAACTGTAAAATTAAAAATCTTTCTGTGATAAGTTTTAATTCTATTCAACAGTAACGATTTAATTCCATGAGCTGGCAGCAGAGCTTACGTAAGAATAAAATAAATATGTTTATTTATTATGCTAATACATTATTGCAGAAATTTTTAGTATATTGATTTTCGTTATATTAATTCGACGAGTGAATTCTGTATCCGCTAGACCGAGAGGTAACAATTCCGATTAACTGAGCCATTTGGTAGTTGAAATTTAGAATTTAAATATATTGATGCGTCATTTTTTAATTATAAGATAAATTTATAATTTGGTTTCCATTTTAAAATTTTTAATTGGAAGAACTAGTTTCTGACTGTTTGCGTTGGAAGAAATGGTTTCTGACTGTTTACATAAATTGTGAAAGGCAATAGCAATTATATTACTTGCTTACAGCTGAAGTAAAGAATTCGGAGAACATTCCAGAAAGAAGGGAGATTTCGAAAGAATGTTTTCTTTTTTGGATTTGTAGAAGCACTGAATATAGGAATTCCTAGGCACTGAATATTAGAACATTGCGAAAGAGGTATTTTTGCCTTTTTAGGAAAAAGAACCATTTCCCTGGCCATGGGAAAGTGGCTGTGACTAAGTGAGCTAATTTATTAGGAAAGAACGACTGCACCCAGCGACGAATAAAATCCCCTAATCCGGTTACCGGGCTGTCAGGTGATGACGAACAGAGGAAACGAAAAGGGTTGGAGGTAATATCCGAAGACTACCCGATTTCTACGAGCGGAAAGAGGACGAGAAAAGCCAAGATGGGTGATCGAACCGCTTTTCGAAACCTCTGTTTAGCTAAACGGAGTATATGATACGGACGAATTCACCAAGGGAAGAGCATCTGAAAGAACGGGGACCTCATAAGCCTGCGTTTGGCATCGACAGTCGTTCATCGAAGACTGCATAGGAAAGTAAGAGTTTTAAGTGCAATTTCTTTTATCCTGCAACTCGGGCTAGCAAAACTGCGGAAATCAACCCAATCAACCTGGACGAAAGACGGAACATTTCTGAGGAAAGAGAATATTCGGACATCCTCAATCTGGGAATAGGACAGGCGTACCACGTGATCAGTGCCATAATACGAGCTCCAATCTTTCTTCTTGCTAACGAAATTCTGGATTATAAACTCGCTGTCGACTATATGAACTCATGAGCTGAGTATTACCTAAAATTCCAAAAATGACATAGAAAGGCAGGGTTGTCATATTTGGCTAGAAATCGCCCATTTGGCGACAAAATTGGCGGTATGCAATAGACGCATGGAGAACCTTCTGGAACGAATTCTTGCTGGTTTAGCCCAGAATGTTCTCGAACACAAGCCAAAAGCTATATAAACCCTGCTAGTACGCGGAGAGTGAGTCAGTGCCTAGTCTACCGAGTTGATAGTCAGTGAGCAAGTGTCTCGTAGTCTAGTGCCAAGTTGGTCGTCGAATGCATCTAAAGAGTCTCTTAGTGTATGGCGAGTTAGTGCATCGTCGAGTTTTATCTTAGAGTGTGTTGAGCTCCGAGAACGACTGAACCGAGTCGGGAGCTGTATCATCGAGTGCATTGCGAGTTATAGCGTAGAGAGTCTCGAGAGTACGTGGAGTACCGAGAACGACCGAGAAGAGTCGGGAGCCCTACTTTGGTGCTTTGCCGTGAAGCTGTCTCCACCGTTATAGTCTGATAGTCTGAAGGCTGTGTCGCTGATTGTCTCAGCCGGTTTATAGTAGTTCTTCGACAAATAAGCTGTCTTGAAAAATACTGGCCAATAAAGTGTGGCTTGATACTTCATGAAGTGTCGTCGTTAATCACTCCAAATCCGCGAACCCTTAACGTACGTGCGAAGAAGAGATAAACGTAACAATATCATTTCTTGAAACTCTTCCAGGTAACATTATTTGCCAAATTTAACTCCATTTGAAAATGTATTTTTAATAAAACTTTTAATTGAATTTTACGTTTCCAGTGTGTTGCTGAAGTTTAGTTAGAACTTCTTCAGAAAAAAGAGAGGTTAAATAAATGGATATTATTAGATAACTACTTACAACTTTTTTTTACTCATTTTTACAAGGCCTTTTTTTACACGATTTTGAAATAACACGGTTCACCAATAAAAACAAATATACTTTTTTTACCCGAATTTTTTTGTTCTAGCAAGAATTCCACTCCCCCGCAAAATTTACCTTAATTTTAATTTTGACAGTGTGATCAGAATTCGGTGGGTTTATGCCCACACATGTGTTAGTGACTTGGTCTACTTCATCAAACAATTTGTAGTATTTGTACATAGAGGTACTCTGATTCATGGCTTGTTTACATTGTATTCCGGTAGTGACAGAGAATACCCGAATTTTATTATCACTCTTTAATTTACCTCGTTGTACTTCAACTTGAACACAGCATTTCGTCATTCAGTGTTATAGTGTTCAGTTCGTAAGATGCAATAAACAATTTTAATAAAGTTCTAAAGGTTGGTGAACAAATGAAAGATTTTTTTTTTAATTCGATGGTGAAATTTCTGGTATAATTTATACTGATGATAATTTTTTACTAAAAAAGGTAATCTTGTGCTAAATTTTCGGTTTAGAAATGTTCTATTATCCTTATTAATAAAATGCCTCAACAACACCAAGATATTCCGAAGAGACAAGCAATTTAGTAAGAAACTAAAATAAAAATCTTAGACTGTCCAAAGACAGGCGAATTCCCACAACTGTTGGCGAAACTTTTGGTTTAAACGAAGGTACTATAAGAACAATTAGAAAACACGAGAATTCCATTCGACAATCAATAATTTCTGGATCGAAACTCAGAAACTATCTTAGAGAAAACAGAAAAACACATGGTATTTCGGATAGAAGATTTACTGAAAAAATGAATACCTATTAATGGAAAACTGTAAGAGGGAAAGCACTTAGAATATACAACCAACTTCAGGAATCGGGACCTTCAACACGTCTTCAGGCAGCAAAGAAACTGGAATCTAATACAATGAGGGATGGCTGATGACAGGTTTTCTAAAAAGACAGGCATTTCACAATGTAAAAATAAAAGGAGAAATAGCATCAACAGGAAATATAGTTCAACAGGATGTTATACACTGCCAATCAAACATTTAATGCCGACGAAAGGGGATTATTCTGGAAGAAAATTATCAGCTTAACCCCTGTCCGGCCATTCTTATCTTATCTTATCACTATATCTTATCTCGTTCATTTGCACTTTGGCAGCTGAGGCTGATGATTCGGTAAAACCATCGAAATTACTCCTGTGAAAATTTGCAAATATAACGCTGATTTTTGTTTTTTGACTTCTAAATTAATATTTGTTCGGAGTGTTATTTTACCTTAACTTCCAGCTCATTTGATGGCGAATAAAAAGGCATGGATGACAGCTGATCTGTTTACAAACTGGTTCAACAACTGCTTCGTTCCTGAAGTCCAGAAATCTATGGAACAAAGCTTGGAATTCAAAGTACTTTTGCTTGTTGATAATGCGCCCAGCCACCCCGTGCTGGATCATCCAAATACTCAATGCTATTTTTGCCGCCTAATACCACCTCGCTGATTCAGCCACTCGATCAGGGTATTATAGTAGCATACAAAATGTATTACATAAAGCAAACGTTTAAATATATTTTAGATTCAGTGGAAGAAACAAATCTGTCTGTTGTGGAAGCACGGAGAAAGCTTGCGATTATGGATTGTACTACACACGATTCCTTTGCCGTCAAACAGTTGCGCCAGTCGAAATTAAATGCTAGTTGGAAAAATATTTGGCCAACATGAGTCAAAAGTAAACGCTTCGTAGTACAAAATTCTGGAATTATAACTTTATCAAATGTAGTTGGCGGCGAAAGTTTTAACAACATACAAATGTCTGGAATCGAAGAACTGATGAGAGAAAAACGCTTTGGATGAGGACAATTTGATCAAAGTCATGAACGTTTATGGTAATAAAGGAGTCGATAATGACGATGTCGAAGGTGAAGTTCAGCTATTAACGGCAAATTGAATTCGCGAGGGCTTGAAATTTGCTACACATATGGAACAACATTTTCTTACTCATAATCCTGACATGAAGCGTGCATTCAAATTTCTACGTAAGATTGAGTTTTGTGTAGCTGTATATCAAGAATTATATAAGCAACTTAAGAAATAAAAACAATCGCTAACAATAGACTTTCTAACAAAACAACAACAACAAAAAATAAAAACAGCCCGTTAATAACGAACGAAATTCTTTATTTGAATCTAGCCCGAACATATCTACTGATGATAGCATTTTTGATCCAGTTCGTAATAAACGTGCACTCTGTTATCAAAATTTCACTGCACACTAATTTAAAATTTTTTTGTAACAAAAATTAATTATTTGTGTTTTATAAATATGGATTTCATTATTACATTTTTTTTGAGAAAATGTTTAGAGTTTTTCGTCCAACACGATTTTTTAAAGTTGTAGAAGATATCCTCGAATTTACCATATGTCGCATGCATTTTTTACACAGTTTTCTATGGAACTTATCTGTCGTATAAAAAAAGAGTTGGGTGTAATTAGGTTTAATATCTTCAGATTTTTTTATACATAATCATTTTACGATACCCCCCGAAAAAAAGTTGTGGCGAAACACCAGAGTTTTTAAAACCGAAATTCTTTTTGGATTCAAGTTTTATCTCATTTAATAGAGGTTTTTTTTTCTGGTACAGCACATACTTCTATTTTTTAAGAATCGAAGAGAAAGATTATATGAATTTTCTCGCATTTTAATTTCTTATAATGGTAAATCATTAAATTAGTAGTTTTTAATGGTAAATAGTTCGAGGCTTTAGACTGTAATTCAACACTTTTAGTCTGCAAAATTTCTATTTATGTTCCCAAAGCTGCAGCTTGGCTTTTAAAAAGAAAATAACCTTTTTTAGGAACCAACTTCTTTCTTAAATCAGTAGAATCCTTATTAACCCGTGGAAATGAGAACCGGTATTAATCTGACACCCTAAAAACAGATAAAATGGTTGAAGTTACAACTTTTTTATACAAAAGAATTCGCTAATTCACATGACATAGTGTCATTTTTTATTAATTCTTTTATGCATTATTCAGTTTAATGTTATAAATAAAAAGGAAAAAATACATACGCTTATTTTTAGTTATACATTACTTTTTTAATTCATATCAAATAGCTTTAAGAATAGAATAGCGTTTTATTCCAGTTAGCGTTTCAAAATGAATAATTCTTTTCCAAGGGAGTATTAAAAAAAATAATGAAGCATAACAAAAACATTCATTTGATCATATTATTGCATTCTAAAAAATCTTCTGAATTACTACACCAAGCGAACAAACAAACAAAAAAAACTGAAACTTTACTGAAACATAACGGCCCATTTAGCAAGGAAAACGGCTCAAAATAGTTCAAAGAACAAAAAGAGAAATCCAGATTATGGCAAAGCACACTTGACTGTCTGCGGTTCATCAAAGACCATTTAAGAAAAACTGGCTCGTGTTCACATTACACACGGAGCAGATACAAAATCTCCCACGTAACGTGAGTTTCTTTGCCGAGATCTGAACACAGCTCGAAATATGGAGTGGTTTTACAGCTTGGCTCCTGGCAGGAAAGAAGAGAAGGAAACTTCCTTTAACATGAAAAAGATACCGCAGGTCTCCCAAATCATTCTCAAAGCAATGTCTAAAGTAGTAATTATTAGCAAGGGCTCGATACAGTAGCACGACTAGAAATTAAATAACTGAACTAATACACGGTTTCAACACGGCCGATATTTATTACAGAATTCGAAAATGAATTCTCTAGAAACTTCTAGAATGTTGGCAACAAACCGTTAAATTTCGCAAGTTCCAATAGAAGAATTTCCCCCCGTACCTCTGGTTCTGAGATATCTTTGTAATTGAAATGTGATCGATTCAGAACTGAATGACCTATAATACCTCAAATAAACGCTTACAGACGTGGCATAAAATAAATTAAACAAAAGAAAACAACAAAATTAAAAAAAAAATCTGAAAAGTTTCAGATTTTAATTACGTCCAAAGGGGCGTTTATTTAACATTTTGTGTGTTACCTTTATTTGTTAAATACCATGTTCTTCGCACTTAAACCATAAAATTCAGTTCAACAGCAATATCGCAAAATAATTTTAAATTGTGCATATCTTTAGAAATTTCGGTACACGCTCTCACGCGCTGGAGATAAAAATGTTTTTCTGTACAACATTGGTATTGCTGGCTTTGAAATCTTTGAGTTTGTTAATGAAAAATTCGTTAAAGTTTTAGAGAATATTGTTACGAATTTCACATTTATTTGGCTATTTATTTAGAACTGTAATTAAAATTCCTTTTTATTTTTCCGTGCAACGCACGCAGACGATTTTTGAAGAGAAAGCTACGTAAAAAAAAAAAAAAGAAAGAAACATAAGCACTAAATTGAAAAGTGATACGCCGTTTCTTGTGAAACAACGCAAAACGCCCATACGAAAGTAATAGTCCTTCGGGACTAAATCCCTTTGGACTAATAAACAAAATAAAATAAAAAATTAATAAAGAAAAGCAAATAACAAAATTAATAAAAAATAGCCATACAATTTTTAAACAAAATGCCCTAAATAAACAAGTAAAACAATACATAATACGGCAAAAATACACATATAAATATTAAAATTTAAATTACGAACAAATACACATATAAATATTTATAAAAATTTTAAATATAATAAAGGGATTCTTCACTTAACAGGGTTACGATTAGCATGTCATCGAATCAACACGTTTTACTGATTATAACTAGCTTTCACTTTATATGCGTCATAAATTTCACTTAACTAGGTCAGGACAATACTTTTGTAGGATTTACACGCTTGATTTCAGAGATTTGCTCGTACGTGTTCGTCTAGTAAATCCGAGACAGCGTAAGAAAAGATTTACAGCACAAGGATAGCCAAAATCATTTCCATCGAAAACATTCACGGGAGCAGATCTAGCAAATGAAATTGATGACGACGAATATACTGATCAAAAAAAATCCTGCCAGAAGGAAATGAACTTCAAGCAGTTGCAGAAAATATTTAGCACTGAAGTGTAGAAATTCTTAGGTATTTTTTGGAATTCGGAAATCATAAAAATAGATATTATCCTCGCCGAGATTTGAACCGCAGATCTTCCAGTTGCAAGCGACAGTCACTTACACCGCACAAGCATGCGCAGGATAAAGGCAAAAATTCCTTATATTCTCTTCCAAAATGGGACTGGATAAAGGCATGAAACCCAGTCGACGGCTATTAGGTTTAGGAACTGGAAAGGCAACATTATACCTGTGCCTCGCCGGGATTCGAAGCACGAAACTTCCAAATGCTGGCTAGACGTGCTAACCACCTACATACATCACGAGAGGACACACGGGGGAACAGATCAATTCCTTACAGGTAAAGAGTTGATGCAAAAGTTACGAATTTTATTCCGGATCTGTAGAGGTACATTCAAGTTCCAGTGTACGATGCTAGGTATAAGGAAAAGTAATGAAGAAAAAAGAAAACAAAATAATATTCAAACTGCATTTTTTCAGTCAAAAAGAAATTTCGCTAGTGTATATAAAAAAAAATTATAACTTTCTGTGATTCATTTTACTCTTATTTATATTCTTTAATTTTATATACGCAGCTAAAGAGCAATATCAAAATATAATTGAGTGAAGTATAGTATTACATACGCATTTGTACATTCCATTAATAAGATTTCATTTAACACGGCATTTCACAAGGGTTCATTAACTGTGTTAAGGGTTGTTGTATTTTATTTAATTTTATCTAGTTACGGAATTCAACCTTCTTTAAAAATGCCCTTTAAAGGTGCCTTACTTTTTTTTCGATTAAATTCAACTAGATTCGGTACATGCAACCACCTTACCAGAATACCGAACGCAAAAACCTTACCAGAAGTTGCCAAATTTTCAGAAACTGCAAGATTGGCAACTTTGCGCATAACAATGCAGTTTTAATAAATAATGTCGCCATTTCTGTACGAGTTCTTTTTGTTGTATTTTAAGTTCCAGCTGTTTCTAGAGACAAATCGTTAGGTTTGGGGTCTCAAATTCAGTTTTAAAATAGGTTACAGAGAGCTTATGTAATAGGAGGCCGATTTGCCTGTAATAGAAGACATGGAAGTACAATTTCTGCAGGAATACAGTACTTTGTTTCAAAACCGTTAAAAGGAAAAACTGCTTTATTTATAAATTTTATTTATAAAGCGATCCCCACAAAATTTCCACCAGGAGAAAAGAGACAAAAAGTTTCTTGTAAATAGGTTTACTGATTGATTTTCGGGATAAATACCTAAATGAAATTTATGACATATACGAAATAATATATATGTATGTAATATGTAAAGTTTTCATGTATAAGTTCATCATTCTGTTTCTTTTGTAAAAAGCCCCAAACTGCGTCAAGGTGGTTGCGCGTATACTTGAGTACCTCATATTCGCTTAGTTTGGCGATATGCTCCGGAACTAATTCAACCGCTTCACTTTATCGAAAGAATCAACTCCGATTTCAAAAAAGGAGTTGTAGCTCTTTTACAGCTCACAGATAGCTCTTGTTGGAAGCGTGTCAGGAATAGAGATCTGCCTTTTTATTCATAAAAAACTTGTTGGAAGACTGCCATAAAAATTCCATTTCAGTTTTAGATAAAGTCAAGGTGATTCCACAAAAGAGGGGTTGTGCCGATGGTCTAAGATTCGTATTAATTCATTTAGCAAATATTCATAGACGGTGAAATCTCAAGAACTGGAATATCACAGGAAAAGTCAAAATTCAAGATAAAAGAGTTTTTGAGATAAAAATACTTTCCGTTTTCGAAACATTTTAGAATCACGACATGCAGCACACATGGATACGTTAACGAAGATGCGTTTGTACATTGAGAAATGTCAGTTTTCGTCACAGAATAAATAAAACTCCTTCCAGTAACACGTATTTCATTAAATAATCATACAAAATACATACTTAAATTTCCGTGCACAAATGAAATAAATAAAATCCTTTAAAACTAATGAAAAATAATCCTAAAGTGAAAGATTAAAAAATTAGAAAAAGAAAGGAAATCGGAAAGAATTGCGATTTTAATTTTATAGTTCGACCGCCATATCCGCGACCATGAGCGCAAACACGCATGCGCCATTCGGACCGAATAGAGAATTATGCTAAAAATAGAGTGGAAGGATAGTGACTTTCTTTCCTTCTCTTTCCGGAGAAGAGAAGCCTTTCACGTGACCTTTCATGTCGCAGCAAGTAATAACAGCCCTTTTGGACGAGTCTATGTGTTTTGGCAGAATGCCAGCCAGGGTTGCGTTTGAGACGTTGCGTATACCAGAGTTTTTAATGCTAATGTTCATTACCAAAATGATTTTAATGTTAATTACCAGAGGTTTTGTTAATGTTTTTCCTG
>KK115399.1:397279-429351 GCA_000611955.2 Stegodyphus mimosarum | reverse complement strand
TTTTTTCTCTTATTAGCTTTATTATTAAATATCGCTTTGTTCACACTTACTACTACAGTTCATGAGCACGATCAGAAAATATTTTTAAAAAATGCATATCTCCAGAATTCCAGACAGAATTTAGTTAGAAATTGAATTACATTTTTTTTAATATTCGCTGCATTATGTTTTTTAAACTAGACGCTGCAGTGGCCATAGGCTTAAAAAGTTAACATAAAAAAGAAAAGATTATATGATGATTTTATTGAGTCCAGCTAACGTCATCTCATAAAAATGCTTAACAATTTTAACTAGACATCTTATGATTTAAACGCATTTTTATGTAAATAAACAAGATAAAAATGCAGAAAAAGTAATTTGAAGAACTGAGTTTATTGCTTTTCACTCGTTTGGTTTGCTACTAGTAGTAGTAAAAAAGATTAAATTTGAAAGTTAAATATCTTACGTTTATTGAATGCTAGCACGCTAGTGTGTGAAGATAAGTATTCTGGGATTTAAGGCAGTGGCAATACATTGCTTTCAATTAGCCAGACGAATTTGTGGATTGAAAGATAAATACCTTATGTTTTGCTAAATGGCAACAGTCCTGTGATAAAAATGTTTTATTTCTAACAGTATTGCTATTTCCCTCTTTTAAATCACGGAGTGTGCTAAACAAAAATTCCTTAAATTTGTGCAAAATATGAAATACATCAAAAAATTAGAAATTCAAATTTCCGGCTTCGATTTGCCGATGTTCGAGTGGAGAACTAAGTGTACTGAAAATTCGATGGCTCTAAGTGCCATCGTTGTTTCACAGTATGAGAAACATGCATACATATATACAATTTCTTCCTTATTTAATTATTTTAATAATCCATTGCAATAAAAATTGGTGGCAACAATTTGAAAACTGATTCGGACACAAAAATGATACGGACAAAAAATGCGTTTCGAGACTAAAAGCACCTCTCGTGTTAACTATTCTGAGAAATTAATGACATTTTTATTTTTGTATTTCCCTTACATTAATACTTCGTTATTTTCTTATTTCATGTCGAAATAATGAGATCACTCGGCTGGCGTTTTACAAGAAAATTTCGGCAAATGAAAGCTTGGATAACTACATAAATTTTCACTCTAGTTAAAGGCTTACGCAGTTTCATGTTCTTTTCAAAGTAGCCACCCTTGCGGTAAATTCCAAGCAATTTATCTTGTTATCCATTCATCAAAAAATAGTTAGTACGTGCCTCAATGAACAAAATTACAGGTATGGTTAAGAACACGTAAATCTTTCGCTTGGAATTTACTAATAAAAAAATGGCGGAAATATGTTATTGATTACCATTGCTCCCATCATTCCTTAAAAAGAAAACATACGGAGCGGTTTTTAAGCGAGCTTTCTAAATTTCATTTTACCGGGGTAAACTTGCTATCAAATTAAACGTTATTACACGAAAATACATCATAAAACACCATTAACAAGAGAACATGGGGGAAAGCGTAACCATTATGTAAATTCTCCTTGACTATAAACTTCAGTTAATAATAAAAATCAAAGTTTACATAAATTTCGAAACTTCTCAACATCAACGACGATAAGTGCACGAAACGTTTTAAAGAATTCAGTACTCTACATAAACTTAACATATATGCCAGTACTTATAGTTAGAAAAAGCCTAAATGAAAAATTCCGGAGTAATATAGGAATAATAAAAAAATCTTTATAATAGTTTACAATACACATACCTCATTTTTTTATGCTGAGTTTTAATAATTCTTGAAAGGTATTATTAAAATATTTTGCTTACAAGCAAAAGAGAGAGAGAGAGAAAGTTAAAAAAGCAAATTACATTCTGCTTTTTTTAAGCAGGGCTTTTTGCAGCACTAATTTAAATATAGTAAGATTTTGGGAATTCGGCTTTCATTCATCTGGATAACTCCCAAAATCGTATTATTTACGATACATCTTAACATTAATAATAAAGAAAGGTCATGGAAAAGTAAAATAATTTAATAAAATATAAAAGACCAGTCGCTTAAATTGCATCATTCAATAAAAGGTGCAAAGGGAAAAATAAGAATATGATACATGAAAACACGAAAATTTACGATAAATCCTTTTCGATCGTTTTTAAAATAAATTTGTGTAAACAGCTGGAATTTTCTGATTAAAAATTGCAAAATATTATTACTGTTTAAATTCTTACAGTTTTTTCTAAACTAAATTAATTTACCATTTAGTAACCGTATAATAATTATTTGTTTGTTAAGCAATTATTCAAAGCACGCGGTATCTAACTATCTAAGAAAAGGCATCTCTTGGTGGAGAACTTTCTAAGGGAAGCTGTCTGATATTTACGCTCCGCATGGAAAGACAGAAAAACACTCTTATAAATAGTTCGTTTGCTAGGATTCCAATCTAAGTCAAATTACTGGCGTTCAGTGGTCTTATCAGCGTGGCCTATGAGAGGGTTATTATTCCTTCGAAAGAAGCACTGAACACTGAAGCAAAAGTTTCCAAGCAGATGAGATGCAACTGACGAAGTATTTACCCGCTCCTGCAAGTAAAGGTAACTGCGAAACCATATTCATAAACCTCAAAACAGTGAAAAACATCCAGGTGAATCTTTGGTTCAAAGCCTTAATAGCGTCACCTTTTACAGGCCCTCCAACTTCGTTAAAAACAAAAAGGAGAAAATGGCAAGAATCTTTCCCCATTTTCCACGGAAAATACGAAATACATGATTCCCAATTTTCGAATTCCCGCGCTATCCGCTGGAGGTATGTTAACTGAAAACCATGTTAGCATGTGCTTTTTCCCTCCCAGCTGTCCCCTTAGGTTCGAATCTCAGCGAGTGGGCCGGCTGTATGGGCACTTTCCTGGTTTTCCCCAGGTGTAACGTGTAAGCGAGGAAGTTTCCTCTTCAATTCCTTTCACGGAAAACCTTCCCTTTGATGAATACCATAATGTGCGTCGCCATAATAATAATAATAATAATAATAATAGATGAGGTATATTATTTATATTACATATATACCCACAACTACAGTTTTTATTTTTAAATCTTTCCTGTTATAAAAGAAATGATGTATACACCACATGACTTCCTTGTAGAGAATATTAAATTATACGCATTTTTTTCTGAATTTCATTTAAACACATTTCCACAAATTATATTAGATATATATTTCTCATTCAATAATTTCAGTTCTCACTTCGCCGCAAGGCAAAAGTACATAAAGCCTCAAAATATTTTGATTAAAATTGAAAAATAGAGACAAATATAAAATATAAATACAGTTAACACAATTCAAAGACAACTTTTACAATTAAAATTACAGTTTCTACGCAAAAACAAGCAATTCGGACAGCGGGCAAAAAGGAAGATTTTTCGGTGCACAAAACTGAAAGTTTACTTTTGGTCTCACTCGGCAAAAAGACACTGAAGGTGTAGAAACTGACTTAATTTGTTGTGGACGCTATGCTGAGTCAATATATGGGATAATTTAATAACTTAAATGATAATTCCAGAAAGGATTAAGCATGATTTAATTGGCAATAATAAAAGAAGACGTTATCTTTGTTGTTCCGAAGCTTAGTTTCTCTAAATTAGCAATAAATCCACTATTCTGAAAAGTTTCAAATGTAAACAAATATGGCTGCTATGGTAAACAAAAATTAGGCTTAGCCGCACTTAAACTACTTTTAAATTGTTATTAATTCTACAATTACAGCATGCAGTTTAATTAAAGCCATAAAAACCTTAAATGAAAAATACGAACAACATAATTCAATCATTTTAAAGCAAAAAATGAGCAATTTACCAACATATAAGAATAAAAAAATCTGATGGCACATGACTTCCTTGTATGGAATACTAAATTATACGCAATTTTCCTGCATTCATTTAAACATATTGAATTAACCGTTAACGACTTTTTAATTAAATCTACTACGTCGATAACGCATAAAGCACAATAGAATAAATGCACTCTTTAAAATTCGCTATATTTATTTACCATAGCGACACTTCGGTGCTAGGTTCAGTTAACAGCCTTACATCTCACTCATCTTATAATTCAGAGAGCACAAAAATAGTATCATCTGAAGAATTACCCCAAGTTCTATTCAAATACTAGAATAAATCTCAAAACGATGTATAAAAGAAATGAAACAATTGAAAAAGAAACAGCTTCTCACAGACGATTCAGCGCCGCTTAACTTAATGCGCACGCGCTACTAATTAATTCAGTTCTCATTTCCCAACAAGGCAAAAATACATAAAAATTCAAAATATTTTCATTAAAAATTGAAAGATATAGAAAAACATAAAACACTAAGTACAGCTAAAGCAATTCAAAAAACAAGTTTTACAATTAAAATTACAGTTTCTACGTAAAAACAAGCTAATAACTTTAATAATAATTCCAGAATGAATCAAGCATAATTTAATTCGCAATAATAAAAGGAAACGCTACTTTATTGTTGCGAAGCTTAGTTTCTCTAGATGGGTAACAAATCCACTGTTCTGCGAAGTTTTCAAATTTGGAACAAATATCGCTGCTATCATAACCCAAAATTAGGCTTAGCCGCACTTAAAAAACTTTAAAATTGTTGATAATTCCACAATTATGGCATGCAGGTTAACTAAAGGCATAAAAATTTTAACCGGAAGGTAACAAGAACATAATTCAATCATTTTTAAAGAAAAAAAATGCACAATTTACAAACATATAAGAATAAAGAGAAAACTGAGCTCACTGAGCCGCGTAAGAGAATGTATATATTGTTGCGAAAAATTCGGCGGTTGCGCCTGTATGTAAGCTTTCCGGCATAGCACTAGGGTTGCCATAAAATAGTGTATGGTAGGGTTGCCAGATTAGCGACTTTATCGCCCATTTGGCGACCAAATCAGCGATATCCCATGGTCCAATCGGGAAGCTTCTAGAATAATTTCCTGTCGAGATATTTCTCGAAACCTGTGGAACCTAAGGAAAAGTTATATAAACCCTTGCGTTTCTGAGAGCCGGCAGTGTGTGATTAAGTGTGATTAATTGCGAGAGTTGTGAGAATTGTGAGAATAGCTGCTTACTGCGAGTGCTAAGCTACGCGAGAGTTTTGTGAACGGAAAGCGATCGAGATAGTGCTTTGCCGTGAAGCTACCTTTACAGTATAGCTTGACAGTGTATTGGTGATTGTTCCACGGTGTTTATTATAAGTTTAGTGTTGCCGTGAAGCTACCTTTACAGTTACAGCCTGAAGCTGTGTTGCTGATTGTTTCAGCGTATTTATTGTAGATGTTCGACGCTTTTAAAGGTAATTTTGGAACTGTGCTGTAAATAGTGATTCTTGTAAATAAATTGTTCTGCATCGTGTTTTCATCGGATACTGTCAAATCCACGAACCCGTATAACGCAACAATATATACATATATTTATATACGTTTGGTGCGGCCGATTGCAACCAAAATACAATGTACACATCTACATGTTATAGCAGTTCTACATACAAAATTTCAACGTTCTGAGGCTCCTCGTTTTTGAGCTATGCGAGATACATACATACATACGTACGTACGTAACGCACAGACGCCACGAAAAACTCTTTTTAGAATTCATTTTAAATCAGTTTTGTAATTGTTTCGGAGAAAAAGAGTCCTTTATTCTCTCCTTACGTACCAATGTCACGCAAAAACATCGTTAAATTGCATTGGATAGTGGTCAAAATGGATATTTTCGTTGAAATATGATAACCGAAATCTTTCGCGATTACAATACTTCCTTTTTACTTCGTACTAGGAAGTAAAAACTGAGCTGTCAGTCAGTCAGTGATTTTAGAGCCGAATTATTGCAAATAATGCAACTTTACCGGTTCAATGACAAAATTTGCCTAAAAAGGCCACAAGACGTTGAAAGTCCAGACAAATAAAAAATAAAAGAGTAAAGGTCAAAAGGGAAGCCACAAGTGGCAAATACAAGACGACTGAAAAGATAAAAACTGAGCTCGCCGAGCTGAGTATATGTATATATAATTTTGGTGCGGTTGACTGCAATCAAAAAAGGGAGGGGGGCAACTACATGGTATAGCAGTCCTATATACAAAATTTCAACGTTCTGAGGCTACTCGTTTTTCCGTTCTCCGAGATACATACATACATAAGTGCAGACGACACGAAAAAATCTCTTCTGAATCCATTTTAAATAAGTTTTATAATTCGTTTGGGAAAAAAGAGTCTTTTATTGTGCCCTTACGTACAGATGTCCAGCAAATACATCGTTATATTGCATTCGATACCGGTCAAATTAGACATTTTCGTTGAAATATGGTACCCGGAATTTTTCTTGATTACAATACTTCCTTCAATTCGTACAAGGAAATAAAAATAACAGCAGCAAGTATATTCTAAGACTGGCCCAAAATTAGCGTTACGAATTAAATACTAAATAACTTATTCTGTTTTTGCTTCCTTCTTTTTGCATTTCCATTTATATTCTTCTTACAGTTTTCAGAAGTTTTCCACAAATTGTTCTGCTTTTTGCCGACATGCCTCGGGAAAAACTGGTAAACATCGTTTGTTAGTTTTTAAATTTGTAAATCTTGGTTTATTGTTTTATTTATTGTTGCTACACATGTATTTAAAAATTTTACAATTGATCAGCGGATTACGAACGATTTAACTTAGAATAAATATTAGAAACAATAAAAAATGTTAGAAACATTAGAAACAGTGTAGAGATATTAGGTTATTTGGAAGCAGGAGTACTGAAATTCTAATACGAATTATGACAATTTAATGGTTCAGAGCCCACGAAGTCGAGAATAAATGTATCTGTCATTTGCTAGATTTGACAGTTAAAATATACTATAAAAAAATTTTTAATGCAGTTAATACTAAGATTGGGAATAAATTATTAATTTTGAAAAAAAGGTTACGCATTTTTCGGACAACATTTAAAATATACTTAAATATACTGTAAAATATTTTTCATAAAATATAGTTAATACTAAGATTGGGAATAAATAATTTATTTTGAAAATTTACGCATTTTTTGAATAATAACATTAACCTTCCGAGGTTAATTGCGCAGCACCTTACATTTACTCGTATATTATTCACTAAGTGTTCCAAATAATTAATTAATCGATTTGGCCCGGATGCACTTTTAGACAACTTTACTCCAGATCACTTACTTATTAAGCCTCTAAGACAATACAGCAGATTCACGACACAGAATTCTACGGCAATGAATATTGGAGCACTTCACAGCAGCTGCGGCTGGACCACGTGGTCCCCATTCTTTATGCATCATTAATGTCATTGTCAGTCTAGGGAAGATGGCATATCAATAACACCGCAAGCGAAGCGATATTATGCCGGGAATATTACAGAAACACACGAACTTTATTGGCAATATCGGAGCTATTAGCAGGAATCAGCGACGTACCACCATTTGCGAGGGAACTATAAGCACTTAATTTCAAGTTCTATTAGGTAGATAATAAATCAGTAACATTGCTGAGCTAGTATTAATGCCGAAGTTATTAAATAGGTGGATAGAATATTTACGTAATTGAGATAGATGTTGGTATTTTAGATTATTTGCCAATGAATAGTGCTGAGACAGCAAAGGCTTGGAAATATAATATAAGTCAGGCACTTTTATAAAATAACTAGCCGCTCCGCGGCCAGCCTTCGTCTGGCTTTTAAGTGTACCGGAAAAATGCCTAAAGAGAAATTTGAAAAATGCACAGAATTTTACTCTGCAGAACAATTTTATCGAAAAAGAAACAAACAATAACGGAAAAAAAAAATTCAGTTAAAAATGCATTACATATAAAAAGCATACAATGAAATAAGCAATATCCCTTAATACAAATATTAATTATCTTAATAAATAAATTAACCAACTTCTTGCTGCCTTCTCTAGACAAACGTCCAGTATCCAAGAGAAACATTAAATTTAAAAACTGCACAGAATTATCGCCCTCATTTTTCCGGGTGGCAATAGTGCTGATATCAGCAACAATGGCTGCGTGCCATTGTTGTTCATATAATGAGAGAAAATCATCAATTTGAAACTATTTCATTAAAAAAAAAAAACTCATTCGAATTTTGAAAAATCGATGTGCACTGGCTCTTGTCTAGATGCATCTTGTGTACCAGATTTCATAGGCCTGGGTCTATTAGCTTACGCGCAGTACGAACGAAAGACACCTACACACACAGAAAGACTCGTCCTTTTAAATATAGATATATAAATTAATTAAACAATTTACCTTTGCAAAAAGAAACAATCTTTCAATTTCTTAAACTGTCCAATAGAGTGAAATCTCGCATTGCTATAGCCCATTATGTCTTAAAATGACGCGATTTCGTCAAAAAACATAAAATTAAAAAAAAAATTCGAATTCGAATTTCGAAAAAATCGCTTAGAGGTGCACTGGCTCTTGTGTAGATACACCTATGTACCAAATTTCGTGGCCCTGGGTCTATTAGCTTACTCGCAACACGAACGAAAGACACACACAGACTCTTTGTTTTATTATATGTAGAGATAAAACTGAAATATCTTGCAACACCAACACTAATTCATGTATGTGATGGTGATTTCCATGTATGTGATAATAATTTAAAAAATATACTGATATATTTTTAAAATATAGTTTAGGCAAAAAATATTAATAATTATTAGCATGTAATATTAAATAATGATAAATTATCTTAAATAATTATTAATACGTACCACGTAAAGGTAAACTTTTCTATGTGATTCTTCTTCTTCTGTTAGCATAATAGCCTACGACCTTTCTAGCAGCATTGATCGGTAAAGTGGTTAGCGATGCTGACTTCCGTATCGTTGGTCGCGGGTTATCTGAATGTATTCATAAACAAAAGATTCTTACCTATATTAGGAAAAAACGTTTTATATTTCTTCGAAATAATGTCTAACTTTTGCAATGAACTTTTGACGACGAAATTTCACTCTTTGAAACCTACAAAGTCCTTATCGCATGAAAACCTTTGTCAATGGGCTTCCAGAGTCTAAAAAATCCGAAACTCGTTCTTCATTTAGGGTTCTTTAGGAGCGGATTCAGAAAGAAGTCTGTTGTGGCAAATTCAGGTGAGTATACTGGATGATCGATGTCTGCAACTTCTTTGCAGGCCATAAACTGTGTTTCACGAGGACGGCCGAATGTGGCCGATGAATTATCATCGCGAAGGAACCAAAAGCTCGCTTCCGCATATGCTGGATGTACATAAAGTATTCTTTGTAAAACATTTATCAGAGCATGTGTTGCTGTTTCTAGCTAACTTCACCTTCACATTTTTAATGTTGTTCTCCCATTACCAGAAGTCGTAAGCCTACGATCTCTAGCAGCGTCTTCGAGGTAACCACATTCATCCGGAAAACGTTTACACCATTCCATAACGCACGTTAAAGATACAGCTAAATCTCTATAAACTTATTTCAGCATCTCATGACTTTCTTTCCCAGATTTTCCAAGTCTGAAACAAAAGTTCGAATTGGCTCGCTGTTTCATTTTACAGCCACTGGTCCATTTCTGCACGCAACATTATTACTAACAGAAGTCCGTAATGCCTGTTTCTACACTTCGCTCAGATATTTTCAAACACGTTACAAAGTATTTTTTTACACTTCATTGTTCCTTTACAATTGCGCGCTTGTTTCTTATGACTCATTCACCGAACTTTTTTATTATACCTCGCAGTTCCTCTAGTATTAATGCCAGAATATCGGTCCATGCAAAAGCTAAATTGATCAAAAGGCAAGCAAAGACTTCTATTTGACTACCTAGGTAATGTTGCTCTGTGAAAATTCATATAAGATTTTCTACATGTAAGGTCTAAATGCCATCGAAACAGCCGTTTTGCATATTTGATCAAAAAAGCATAACTGCACTTCCGAAAGTTTTAGTTCTGAAGCACCTGATGAACTTGGCGGTAAAGAAAGGAAGAACTGCTTTTAAAGCAAAGAAATCCTAAATGGCATGGTTTAAAAAAAGAACAGCTGAAACACATTACATAATGATCGCGTTTATTATCTCTCACTATACTGCTCCTTTTACCTCCATACAATACATGCTACTCTTTAATGACCCAAGTGCAAAGCTAGCCAGCATACTCTTCGGATAGCTGACGACATTGGAAAGTTTCGAGTTTTATTTCATTGGCTCAGCTTAGAGAGTACCAACATTCTAATCTTTTCTATCTTTTCCACTCCCTTTTCGAAATGTTTACTGGGGCATTATTCGAATTTCTTGACTGCCCCCTACCCTTTATATAAAATACTAAATATCTTTTGAATGGAATATGTGGATATTAACTGAAAACACTTAAAATTTTGTCTGGTCTGTATAACTTCTATCGCGTGTTTTCAGAATACTTATTGTTAATAACTTTCCTCGCTTGGGGTATATGCGCACCCACATGCAATTTCATGTAAAGAATCGATTAGCAGGGTTCAGTAGATTCTTTTGTAAAGCTGCATCACTCTAATATTTCTATAATCATATGGGCGTTTAAATGTTTGCTCCAAAAGTGTTTAGGAGACTAATACTTTCATTACTGCCCGCTTGCTTGCCTTCCTGACCGGTACAGTAATTAACGATACTGACTGCCGTATCGTGAAACTCGAGTTCGAATCTTAGAAAAGTCTTGGATGGTTGTACGCTTTGGTTTAGTTTGTATGATTACGGCAAGGCTCAGGAGGGCTGTCTGCCTAAGGAAAGGATGCATTCGTAGAGGCCTTTTCAAGAGTATCTGGCTCGTATCCAGATTACACAGAAGAAAAATGAAGAAAGCGCCCATGCAGCCTGCCCGTTCGTCTAGAATCGAACCCAGGTCGAACTACGACTGTTCAACGACTTTATCGCTTGGCCGCTTTTGGGCCTGGATGTTTGCATGTGTCTAGTGTCTTTGCTGCACGGAATATTTAAAATGCTGGAAAGTGGAAAGTCCTCTCGAGGGTACGGTAGTAAGGGAAGAGGTTGGGGGACCCTCTGATTCGTCCCCGGAATGTGCTTCATCAAAACTGCAATATAACCGCACAATCTGTGAGACCATTCAGTGAAGTTCTGGTATCACAACCACTTCTTCCTCTCCTGTCCTGTAAACTTATTTAGCTAGCTGGGGAGGCAAAAGTGAGCATTCAAAAGTGACCGGGGAAAAAAAGCCCACCTAAAAGAATTTGGTTGTTTAAACATTTTTAACCGAACGTTTCAAACACAACTTTATGATAATATTATTACAGTCACGCATCTGTATGAAAATTATACCAAATCTCATCGGTTTCGTTCAAGTTGATTCAAGGTCTACGCAATTTCTTACTTTTCATTCCAAAGGAGCTAACAATCGCTGTAACTTTATAAAATCATTTAAAAATCTGTATTTTCAATAACATCCAATACGCATAATTAGCATGTCCTTTCATTATAAACCAATGCACCTGCTGTCCCAATTGGTGTATGTTTAGTAATTCGTATGTGTATGTTTAGAAATTGCTGTATGTTAGTGTTAGATTCATTGCAGTAAATTCTTGAGAAGCTTTTGATAGCTTCTTTTCCTGTATTATGTAATAAATTTTAATTAATAATTTGAGACGCAGTGAATAAGCAGTAAATACCAGCAACTTTTATGCATTTTCAACTTGTGCCTAAAGGTTATCTAACACGTCACTGCTGCGAGTTAACTTAGGGCCTTGAGCGGAAAAGAAGAAAATGAGATAAGAGGGCGGTTAGCTGGAAAGTTAGGAAAGCATGGCTTAGAGCAGAGATTCACAAACTTTTTCTCACATCGACCCCTTTTAAGACAAGGCCCACAAGACCCCTTTAAAAACTTTTTAAGGTTTTCTTATCGATCAAATTATATGTTTCTCTATAATATACAGTATGCAACATAATCATAATACAAAAAATTGCACGTAAGTAACTTAAAGATAACAATTAGATTAAGAACATGAACAAAAGTTAAAAAAAATGGTGTATTAGATTTATGTTTTGTTATTTTTAGCCCAGAAGGGTTTAACTTCATTATGGCATTTTACGTTGATTCACTTTTCAAACTGTTGCCACTTAATAATACATCCCTGTATTATATTTAAAGAAATTAAATACTGAAGAATCTGTATAAATGTTCGTATGTAGGTTTCTCGCACTGTGATAAAACAATACTACCTAGGGCCATCAAATTTTAAATAACGTAATCCTCCACCGAATATGGGCATCTGGAAGCCCTAATTTGGAATTTGTTTTATTATCTATTTCATATTTTGTCAGACATTAAATAATTTTTGTTTAACAAACTCAACGATTTCAAAGCGAGTCATGGAAAAACCATTCATTTTTTATCTCCAGCGCTCGAGACTGTGCATCAGAAACTCTAAAGCTATGCTCACTTTAAAATTATATTGCGATATTGTTGTTGAATTGAATTTTATGCTTTAAGTGCGAAGAACATGATATTTAATAAATAAAGATAACACACAAAACGTTCAAAAAACGACCCTTTGGACGTAATGTAAAACCTGAAACCTTACAGATTTTTTTTATTATTATTTTACAAATATAAACAATTTTTCAGAAACAAAAACAAAGATTATAATTGTACAAAAGTTTAATTTTAATTGACACGATGGCTGCCTTTACGTGCTGATGAATTTTTTTAAAATTTTTTGGCGTAAAACTGCTAAATCTCTACGTTAAGAAATATTCAACTTGTTTCTTGTTTTGACTAAAGCCAGCCTCCGCTAGGTAAGAAGAGATAAAATTCAGAAATTTTGTTTGGACAACAACTTTTATTAAGGGATACTTCTCTCGGATGATTTTTGATTTCGAAAAACTTAACGTGCTTTGAATAAGACCTAAGCTCGAACATCCTCCTTCAGAGCAATCAACTCTTCTTGTTTCATTATATCAAAATTAGATATATCTCAGAGCAGTAATTCTAGACGCTATACCGACACATTAAAATTTTCATTGCCTTCGAAATGAACATAAAGATCTTCTTTTAAATTTTGCAAGTGACTTGTATATCTTCTGAGGAGGTTTTGCATTTCTCTAATTATTATTACTCTCTCTCCGCCTGTTTGGCTGTCTATTGCTGCGATTCACTTATTGCATAAAATGTGTATATGTTATCGCGAAAGACCGAAATTGGAGAATTTCCACATTCGCCGGTGAATGTCAACACATCAGATCGAATATTTTGTTACATTCTTATATATTCGAACCACCACCAGTGCACATCGGCAAGCACAAATATGCTCTGGTGGAGGTAGAACCGATAAACGAAGAACACAGACAGAAAGGCGTTGTAAAAGCAAAGGACTATTGTGCAATTCAAAGCGTCATAATTGTTTATGTTGTTGCAAAAAATAAGATTCAATCACATAACTAAGTTAAGTTTATTATTGGAGTTATTTTGTTTCTTATTTAGAATTACTGTTCGTTTCAAGTTCAACAGTTTGTTTACATATATTGTTATTTACGCTTTCTATAAGTGTTGTTATGTTTAAAATTGTTGACGTTCTCCAATTTCCAGCCTTTCGCGGTAACTTACATATTTCAAAAACAATTACTAATTTTAAAAACATATTATATAAGTGTTTTCCCTTTTTATTTATTTTATATCATTTTTTTACCACATAATACAGCTTTATATCAATAAACAATTACTCTAAGAGGTCAACACCGATCCCGTTAGGAAACTCTAGTTAAGAAGAAAGAAAATGGAGTATACCTGTCCATAGAATGGGCAGCAAAATTTGCCAGGTATTAAATATATCCAGAAAGTCTAGTAAAGGTATTACTCTTCATTCTGTATACTTCTGTCACAAATGAAGCATTCACAAAGCAAGTCATAGGTTATCAATTAAATTACAAATCAAGTTACAGTCATCCCTAACAGATTCATAATTGTTTACATTTATATACTGGCGTTTTATTGCAAACAACAATACGTTTCATAGATTTGTGCAAATGGAAGTTTTTAATAGTACGACCACAAGAAATATAGCAATATTTAGACAGAGAGAATGTTCTGCAATTCCTAAGCAAATTTCATTTTCATATCTCCAAAAAAATGTACTTAATTATGACCACTTCTCTATCTACTATTACAACAATAACACTACAACTTAAATAATTTACCGACTAGTTTTCCATCTGAAGACTCTTGAAGACATTATGACTTCGCAGACTTGAACCTAATGAGGCTTAACTAGAACTCAATGAGCGTAAGAGTTTACAAAACGAGATATCTCCATAGCAACTCTCTCGCCTTCTCTAAGGACGACATACTCTTTTGAGGAAAGTGGAACTTTAATGAGTTCACAAATAAGTCGTAATAAGTTTCCTAACTATTTCTCTAGTTACCTCTCCAACTGCAAGACGGTTAATTAAAAAGATTCACGTCTTCCATCCGCTGATGACTGCATGAAACTTTGCATTAGGTTTTAAATATATAATATTGAAATGAAAAATACACGCCTCTCAGAGTGTTCTTCAGAGTTTTAGAAAACTATTAAAAATTATCATCAATAAAACCTATGCACGAATATTATTTTATGCACTAGAGTCTAATATTAAATTTTGAACGTTCTAAATTAGCTGTAACAAAATAGCTAGCGAACTCTCTACTCAGTCATACATATCAATAAGCTGGTTAATTTACATATGCCAAAGCAAGCGAAGTTTATCTGCTAAAGGGTAAAGGTTTTCGTGTGGGAGATTTTAAGTAAAACTTTATATTCTTGTCACACACAGAAACGCCCGTGTAACCAACACTTTCTCTTGGATTCGAACCCATCTAGCTACCAGTGTTTACTGTTCTTATCCAACAGGCTCTGGTGGACACTATACAGGAAAACAAGCGTTCACAGCCTCTTCCTCAAAGTTAATTCCTCTTCGATTCATGTTACTAGACAAATCACGTGATTTACCAAGCAGCACGACCCCTTTCCCACGTACTTCTACGCAAGGAATCTCTCTTCAACAGATTCCTGTACATGTGGAGAAAGAGGCTACGTTTCTAATTTATGAAACTGATGGTGGTCTATAATTTCTCGTTCTATCCATCCCTTATAAAGCTTCATTATTGCAAGGAACCTTATATTTCTATTTTTCTCATCCACTAAAAGAAGGAAAACACTCTAAAATAATATTTAAGACATTTAAAATTCTTAATATAAGTAAGTATCTAATATTATTATTATTTGCATTAATTAATATTATATATTTTATAAAAAAAATTGGTCTTATGTTAAAAGGCACCTCCCCCCAAAAAAGCGTTTTCCTAGCCTTTTTGACTTCCTTGTACGAAGTAAAAAGGAAGTATTGTAATCGCGAAAAATTTCTGTTATCATATTTCGACGAAAATATCTATTTTGAAAGCTATCGAATGCAATTTAACAATGTTTTTGAGAGACATTCGTACGTAAGAACCGAATAATAGCCTCTTTGTCCCCCCCCCAAAAAAATTATAAAACTGATTTAAAATGCATTCTGAAGTGATTTTTTCGTACCGTTTGTGCGTACGTACGTATGTATATATCTCGCATAACTCAAAAACAAGTAGCCTCAGAACGTTGAAATTCTGTATATAGGACTGCTGTAACATGTAGATGTGCACCTTCTGTTTTGGTTGCAATCGGCCACACCAAAAGCATATACATTTATGTGTATATATATATATATATATATCCACTCTGTTACTCGGTTCAGTGAGCTCAGTTTTTTTGTTCTTATATGTTGGTAAATTGTGCATTTTTTTTTGCTTTAAAAATGGTTGAATTATGCTGTTTTTATATTCCTGTTAAGGTTTTTATTCCCTTAGTAAATCTGCATACACGATTTGTAGAAGTATCAACAATTTAAAAGTTGTTTAAGTGCAGCTAAGCCTAATCATTTTTCTCATGGCGCACATATTAGTTTACATTTGAAACTTAGGAGAATATTAGATTTGTTGCCAATCTATAGAAGCTTAGCAAGAACAAAGATAACGCCTTCTTTTATTATTGGAAATTAAATCATGCTTAATCCGTTCTAGAATTTATTCGAGGAAATAAGTGTTTAAGATTTACTTCGTAATTTTTGATATAGATAATTTGAGTTTTTGTGTATTTTTGCCTTGTCGCGAAGTGAGAACTGAATTAATTGAATGAGAAATACTGAATGATCTGTGAAAAACTGTTTCTTTTTAGTCCAAAGGGGCTTTGTCCCTGAAGGACTATCGTTCTTATTTTGCGATTTTGCGTTGGAAACATTAAATGTCGGTTCCCTTTTCAAACTTTTGCCACCAAATATTGCAGTCCTGTATTATATTTAAATAAATTAAATAATGAAAAATGTGCATAAATGTATGTATGGTTCTCGCATTGTGATAAAACGACGGTCCCTAGAGCCATCGAATTTTGAATGACGTAATCCTGCTGCAAATATGGGCGTCTGGAAGCCCAAATTTGAAATCTGAAATTTGTTTTATTATCGATTTCATATGTTATAAATCTTTAAAGAATTTTTTATTAACAAACTGAAGGATTTCAAAGCGAGCAGTGGCAACACTGTACAGAAAAAAACATTTTTATTTCCAGCGCGTGAGAATGTGTATAGGAAATTCTACAGATATGCTCAGTTTAAAATTATTTTGCGATATTGCTCTTGAACTGAATTTTATGATTTAAGTGCGAAGAACATGATATTTAATAAATAAAGGTAGCACACAAAAAAACGCCCTTTTAGACGTAATTTAAAATCTGAAACCTTTCAGATTTTTTTGTTTGTTTGTTTGTTTAATGTCTCTTACACATCGTTTTAGATTTATTATAGTATTTGAATAGAGCATGTGGCAACGATTAAGTAATTCTCCAGATGATATACATAATTTTTGTGCGTTGTGATCAGTTAGAAAATGAATGAAATGTAACGCTGTTAAGCGAAGCTAGCGCCAGAGTGTCGCTGTTGTAAGCAAATATGATGAATTTTAATGAGTGCATTTATTCTGTTGTGGTTTATGCGCTATTGATGAAGCAGATTTAATTCAATCCAATAATTTCAAATAAAATGCAAAATGAGTATAATTTGATATTCCGTACAAGGAAGTCATGTGATGTACACATAAGATTTTTCTTTTCATGTTACCTTGAAAAAAAAAATCAGATTAACTTTGAAGTATTTCAAAGAAGAGTTTCGTCATTAAAACTTTTCATTAGTTTAAAAATATAAAACAATTAAAAATACTTAAAGAAATCATATAAATGTTTTGTTCCGTTTTTTAAACAAAAATGGTGTCTACTTTCACTACTGACTCATTCACTAAATCTTTGCCATTTAATTGTATAATAACTCTTATTTAAAGAACTCTCATTTTAAAAGCTAAAAAAGCCAATACTCTCGTTTCTCCTTTCTTCTTTTACACATAAACGTTATAAATAGCAAAGAATCCAGTACCAAAAAAAAAAAAAACTCGCTTAAAGCAGAAATTCACAGTACAGTTAAGGATATAAAAAGTTTACATGGTACAGAACTTAAAGCCTCTTTTTATAACTTATGCAGTTTAATGTTATGAGAACAGAAAAAGTGAAAAGCAAAGGTAAAAGAAAAGTATTTACAAAAAGTATTTACACGACGTACCTATTTTTGCAGTAATTTTTATTACGCAATCAATACATAAATAGTTTTTATAGCAGTTTTAAGAACAAAAGTATGTTTTATTAGCTATAATATAAAACAAATAGTACATTTAACTTTAGAAATAAATCATTTTGTTACAAACGTTACTATTGTAGATCCCGTCTTTCCTTGGTGTCTGAGAACACACTGAAAATGACTGAAGCTTTCCTAATTCTAAGGTTAAATAAATATATACACTAGTCCGAGTGATATTTCAACTTGAACATTTAATGAAGATTATCAAAGAGTTTTATATGTTATGAAAATGGAAGCTGGAAACAGGAATATTTACAAGAAATTTTTCACAATAAAGAAAAATAAAAAGTTCTTTCATCTGTATAACATCGCGCAGTTTCTGCTAATACGTCTTACAACGTCTTTTGTTGTCATGTGATGGTTATGACGGCCTCATCTGCATTTTTTTCACAAAACAGTTCCGTCGAACAGCCTGGGGCGTTATATGTCGCTCGTGGAAGATGACGTCCCACACTAATGTAAATTTCTTAAAGGGATTGTTTTAAATTTCTTACTGCAATTTTTCGTTTACTTCCTCTTCTTCTTACACTCTCCTTTAATTTTCTCAACAGTCTCAAGATGAAAATATCGGCAAGCGTTGCGTCTTCCTGCGTTTTAATTAATAAAAACACTAGTTTGATATTGAAGGAGATTACTATCACACGTGGTCACTATTAAAAGTGATATTGGTTACCTGACCCCTGAATATGAATGAAACAACATTTCATATAAAAATATATTGTATTATGCACACAGGAACGAGACTCTAGCGGGAGCATTGCATAACGTCTTTTCATTCCAACGACACCCGCCAAAAGAGACTGTGAGGCGAGATAGAAGATGTGACTTAAACAGAACAAATGATGTGAGCCTCTTGCTGATTGGCTAATTGCGGCGCCTTTCGCTCGCATGATGAAATGCTACAATAGTAAGTAAAGTCATCAACATGAGAATCGTCTGCATATGGATTTTTTGTGTGTTGTTCTTTACAAGTAAAAACGTCTACGAAATATGAAAAATGTTGCGTATTACACTTACATGTTTGTTCTGGATAATACCGAATTTGGCCAAATTAGGGATCGATTAATAGCTGCTATTTTGTATGTATTTTTGGCTTCATTTCTCGAGTCTCTTTGGTAATATCTTACCAGTATTTCAAAATAACCGCACAAATCACGTTCCAGGTATTCCTTCATAACTCCCAGTTGTAGTCTAATAATTGCTGTGAGCAATGAAGTATGTCTAAATTCGTGACTTAAAGCAAGTATTCAGCGGCGTAGTTAGAGCTTTTGCCGTCCAGATCGCCAGCATTTGAAGTCCATCTCAGTGCACACCAAAAAATCAAATCAATAAAATGTCAAACGACATGCTGGAAAACCAACAAAAGCTCTGCGTTAATTTTTTAAATAAAACTTTCATTTCAACATTTTAAAGCGCAATTTTGCTAATTTTCCTGTTAGCAAAATTCGTCGATGATATTCTAGTAGTCTGTTTCATTACACCCAGTTGCTTTTCTGTAGACAGTACAATATTTATTAATTACAAGATACAGGTCTTGGGCGCTTCTTAACCGGTTTGTGTCTAAAAAAATTCTTCTCACAATACATAATATTTACCGCAATTCTGTGGATACTTCCAAGCAGAATTACAGTAACTGGAATTTCGTTTTGGACGAAGTATTGTAAAATATTATGCAAAAATTCAAGGTCACCCTTCCATCTCTAGGTTTCGTTTTCTCAAACAATAACAGAAATAGAATTCTGAAGTATTTCTGTCTCAGTGAGGAACTTTTTCTTATTTATGTCATTAAGATCATAATATAATTCTCATATGTATTGTTGAGTGTGCATGGGTTCGTAACAGACTGAATGCACATGGACTCGATGATACCTTGATCAAATGTATTTCACAAAAATGAAGTCTTTACAGTTCTGGAACTTTCCATAAAAGTACTCGCACAGCTCTTTTCAATATCACACAGCACAATCAGCAGTTACACTTCAAACTACTAAGAACGTTAAACAGAAAGCAGTGCAAAGCGCATCTAACTCTTTCGCGTCGACACAGGACCAAATCTGTTTTCCTCCAGCATCGAAAACCACCGAGTGTTGTACGAATTTCTCTTGGAATGGTTTTCCTTCCCCCATAACAAATAGCAAGTTACAGCACTAACAATAACCTACTTAAGTAAAGCGACAACTTCTTCCTGGACACTTTCACCACCGTGTGCAGTTTCTCCTTAGGACAGGATTGCAAACTTCCAGCATCAATAGCTTAAACAAACAAAAAAGAAGGTACATTCAAACAACAGAACTACTTTCAATCGCTTCAAAAGAATGACTGACATACCATGCAATGAAAGCAATGAACAATGCACTAACGTGACGGGGGGAAAGCACTAGGTAGAAAATGATTCAAGCGTTCGGGGAAGACCTGCCAATGTCTGAATGGTCGGGCGTTTCAGGCGGTTTCGATGTGAAAGAGTTAAATAGCGAAGCTCACACAGAGATACTTCGATAATCCGTAGTAGATTCTGAACAGAAAAACTGGGAACTGATGCTCTTATGTATATATATATAAAGGCTTATGCAGTTTTTCCCCGGTAGCCGAAAAATTTCTAGTATCTTACACATCTCGAAATTATTAGAAGGCATATATGGTTAAAGTTACATATAAGGACCGGATACGGTTACAGTTACATTTAGGGATCAATTACGGTTATACAGGTACCGGACCAAAATGCCGCCTTTTAGCAGAGTTTGGGGACTTTTGGCCCCATTTCGTTAAATTTGGTAAAAAAAATTAGTAGCCAAAACCATCGCCAACTTGGCGATATCTCGTCAATTTAACGTTAAATAGCCTTGCCCCTGTAATCTTATTTTTCCGACAGAACTCCGTCAAGCATTTCATGTTACATTGCACACAAAAATATTACAATTTCACATAAAATTTCACTAAAATTATTTACATGTATACGAAATTCGTTAACAGTATTTTTTATTCAAATGTTTCAATGGAGATAGGAAGGCACATCAAGAAAATCCCTAATTTCTTTGAATACTCTCTCCGGTGTAAAAATAAATCTTATCTCGTTCAGTTTCGTATCAAAATTCGGCATCTCGCGATCCCGAGTGGATAAAATGGCTAAAATCTGTTAGTTCGATCTGGGATGAAATGACAAACCCTGCCTGTTTTATCTAGTTTACTTTAAGTACGGTATACAACATTGTATTCACGCCTACATGACCTGAATATGAGCCAGTTCACAATTTTAAGCCCTTCGCTAAAATTTTTAGCTCTTCACGAAGACATTCCCTTCCTTAGACGGATAACCGTAAAACTTTGTTACAATCCTATAAATCACAATTAGTCTTTCAGTTCCGAAGATTTATATAACTGCTCCCTATAATAAGTTTCACATGAAAAATGCCATCAATCAAAAAGGCGCAAAGCTCTCCGCCCACCTCTAGCTACGCTACTGCAAATATTTTAGTTCAAAACTTTTATTTATTTCGAAAAAAAAAAGTGTTTTACGGTTAAAAAAACTTAAGTAAAACACCAAAAATTTTATTTGCTCGAAATCCTTTAAATCAAGTGTAGTCCAACAGTGGCCGGGTGACACCGCTGAATTCTGGCAGTTGCAGTAGGGTTCGAACCCAAGTGATAAGTTAGCTACATGGCTAGTTTCCCTGGTTTTTCTAATGTGTAACAGTTTCGCTTAGAATGTTCTCCACGAATGCATTCTTTCCCTCAGACAGATAGCCCTCGTCTATTTTACCATATTCAAATAATCTAACTTCAGCAAATGTACAAAAGATGTAAAGAAATCGTTCAATTTAACTTTTTAAGTTTACTGCCACCGTTACGTTTATAAAATACTATTAATTTTTTAAATAATCCGAGCATATTATTTAGAATTGAATTTCACGCAAGACGGTTGGGGAAATGGCCGCAAAATTAGCAGCAGCGACGGAAATTTCAGAAGATACAAACTATCCCCAAAGTAAATAGCCTCCAAACTTAGATAAGTACGCGGTTTTACCAGGAAAGGCAAAAGAGGACATTCTTCACAATCTGGATAGCCACTCATACGGGGAGGTGCTCTACGGAGTAATTATCCGACCGCTTAAGATCATTTGTCACACAATAAGCCACCCATGAAGACAGCAAAGTTGCTATATGGCTCAACGAACGGCCATTCAGTCGTAACGAGAGGTCAGTACGTCATTAATAGTGAAAGATAACAAAGTAAGACCTCATAGTCAAAATATACACAAGCAAGCTTTAAAAGACAGCTGCGTAAAATCACGCAGTGTAAGATTTCGGTTAATTGGGACAGCCGTTCATGTGGAAAGAATTTTAAAGAGAAAAACCCAATGGAATAAAATGACAATGCTTTCTTTCACTTATTCACACTATTATGTCCAAAAAATAGCAAAGTAATTTATTTCACCAACCATAGTTTTAACCAAAAGGAAATCAAATTAGTTACTCTGTCCTTTCAATAAACTTACTTGAATCACATGAAAGGGAACAATAATAAACACATCATTTAATCACTTACGTTCTGAACTATGAACTATCAAAAAAAAAATTAATAATCAAACGATCACTTTCCTCATTTACGACACTAAGTATGTTTATATCACCAACAATATTTTCATTTTGATTGGACAGAATCATACGAAGAAGCGAAACTAAAATGAATCCAAAGTACTTTTGAATTGACTGGCAGGAAGCAAAAAATTCTATTCCACTTAGAAATGGCGTTGTATCACAGACTGGAGGTCTGCATATTTGTTTTTCACAATTGAGGATTTTGTAAAAAGAAATAATTGTATTATTCTTTAACTTTATAGTTCTGAGCTGAAACACGACGATGTATCAAAAGAATGCACAAATATTTTTTGAATGTAAACAGAAAAAAAGAAATAAAAATATACCATTTGCGAACGTTGCACACAAATTCAAATTTTCTTTACTGTTGATTATAAATTTGTAACTTAGCACTTTTATAAAATACACATGGAGCGGAGAAAGGCGTCGGATAAATAACTTTCAATGATGAAGCGAAGATATTACATAAACGCACACACAACACTGTCGCTGCGAAGACACGTTGGATTTCAAGTGTCCGGATGACACGTTCCACTCAAGCAGAATATATCCCATGCAGGGTGAATGAACATCAACTAGGGAGGCTTGCAGATTCAAATTATTGGAGAAAGAACTCACAAGAAACACATTATCCAGTGCTGGAAACACAGCCAGAACGTGCTGCTGACACGCTTTCGCTTTTGGTTCGTAGAGGAGTTGGGCGCCATTTATGTCCGTTGTGTTGTGACGAGAATCTTGATAAACATTGCAGCAAATGTAAATAACCATTCTAAAGAGCAGATATATTTAATTAGATTTTAAGATCCACATTCACAAAACATAATAACGCACGGACATAACAAAAAAAACAAAATTACACTAAACAAAACATGACTGATCGCTACGACTACTTCATCATTACCGCGCTTCCAGAGGACCATGGGAGTGGACTAGACTCTAGACCCTGCAAAGTTTGTGCTCCAAGCATGCGCACTGACAAGCTCCGTTGGCGGTATTGGCTGGTTTCCGCTACACAGTATTGGCGATGTATCATCAGATTGGCAAATAAGGATTTGTTGTCTCGCTAAATTTTGTCACGTTGCAGAAGTTAACCCTAAATTAGCAATTTGTTTATTCAGCGTGATCAATATGGCGGGCAATTTTTTGTGTTCGGAATGTTCAAGATCTTATTCATTCCGGCGAAATCTACGGAAGCATATTACTAAGTGTCATCCTTCGAAATTAGAGGAATTAGCTCCTACATTAAGAACTGTTCCCAAATTTATATGTGATGAATGTGAGAAAGTTTTTTCAAAACAAAACCTACTTCGTGCACATGAACGTTATTGTTTGTGCAATTATTATTAATATTCTGTTAATTTATTGCACAATTTGTAAATAATGACTAAAAATTTCATCTTTAAATTGATAAATCATTTCAAAATAAAAATATTTGTTTATATAACATACTGTCAATAAATACTTTTTGCAAGCATTATTTCTTTCTCCATACCTTTAGACAAAATCAAGAAAAGGCTGGTGATTTTAAAGGGAGTAGGGACACTGAGCTAAAATCAAAATTGCTTTCATCTTACTAAACTTGATTTTCATTTGAAGTATTTTGAACGTTTTTAAAGACACTGTAATACTAAGTATCACAATGAAATAATAAAATCAGAATTGTGATCGTTAAGTTTTTTTCTTTTTAAAAATTTTCAGTTACCTATTTTATATTTAAAATGTGCATTAGAGATATACAATTAACACGATAAATATTTTTGTCGATAAATAAATATCATTAGTGTTCTATATTTGAAAAATGCATGTACATTGTTAAACATCTCATAGGTAAACTGCAAGCAACTAATAAAGTGGTAAGTCCAAAATTTAGATAAATTTTAAGATATTAATGGCTAAGAATTATGAAATTCTAAAAATTTCTCAATTTCATTTAGTAATTAGATATGTAAGAAATATTGAATTGTCCAGATACCACTTTTTAATTTGAACTAAAGTTGGTGCATATGAATATTATTTTACTCAACTTCTATATAAATACATGTTGAAAAACAGACTCAATGTACATAAATGAATGCAAAATGTGCTAGAATTTTGGTTCAGAGGAAAATATTAAGTTTTCATTATGTATATGTATTATATATTTATATTAGGGGGGCATGTTAATGAAAATGCCATCAATTTTAATCATATGTCAAATCTGAACCCAGTAAGATGCAATTGGAAAATTTTGGATTATTACAGAAAATATAATTTAATTGTCTAGATTTTTGTTCATTACTGAATAGATTAATCTGGTACATATTCATTATGCACCTGCCATGCAATTGTGTGTGTATTTTTCCATTATGTAAGTGCCACACATATGTGTGTACATGTATGAGGAGATGAATGGTTTTGTCTCCAGAAAGTGCTATCATTAGATCTCGAAATGTGTTTGGTTTCCCTTTCATAGGTGTAGAAATGTATCCTAATTTTTAATTGAACAATTTTACCTATAGACTTTAAAATTCTTCCCTTAGATAGGGGAAATTCACCACTGGTGAGAATTTCATGATTAATGCAATTAATTTCACACGATTGTTAGTTAATAACATCATAATGATTTAAAGTAATGTTTTAATGCATCAGCAACATTTTTATTATACACTTAGTGACACGACTAAGGTAAAATGTGACACACTTAGTGTGTCACATTTTACCTTAGTCGAGATTACAGTCACCAATCCAACGAGACATGTTAATTGCAAGGATGAAGATTACATGTCTGGTTTTACATGTATTGCTTTAAATATATTAGCTTAGCACATATGCAACAGTAACAAGCATACATAAGTCATTTAACACAATCAAAGAAGAATCATAGATGTAATTCTACAATGGTATCAAATACGCTAGTTCGAAAGTCAGCCAGTAACATGTGACATGAGCGAGGTCACTTCGATGCTTTATCAACAGGGACCCTGTCCAGCCACAAATTCACCTCTAGTGAACAAGAAGGAAAAGCTGGTATTCACAAGTGCATTGTATTAATTCTTATCTTTATATGCTACTGAGTGTAATGAAACTGACTTTTCAGGATCAGTGGTTACTAATTGAAAAAAATATTCAATTGCAATAATTCAACAAATTACAGCAATTTTTTTCTGTGTTTGTTACCTGCATTTGGAATGAATTCAAAACTATAATAATGTAATATGCAGTAGTATTTACTGACAAAGACTTATATTAAGAAAAATTATAATTCCCTTTTAAGATGACTACGTGAATGGTGGTTGTGATTATCTTAGAGGGGTGAAATTCAGTATTAGTATTTATTTATATTCTTCGAAATGCTGGTTACTTTCAGATATGGTCATCTTAGAGAGGTGGTCATTATGATAGGGTTTGTTTATTTTGGATTCAAAAACTAATGAATACAATGATGGTTAAGATGCTGTGATAAATATATGTAAACTGGATAAGGAGGGGAAGTCAAAGTGATCGCACTGTAATAAATAGATTATTTTTTTAATCTGTTGAATGTCATAGTAAATAATTAAAAATATTTTATCTCAAAAAGAGAACAAAGTAAACAGAACATTTCTTAGTTTTATTATTAATCATTCTTGGTTTTATTATTAATCACACTGGTAGTTAACATGTTTACATCAGCCTGGGAAAAAGTTAAAACTTGAGAGTCCTTCCAAACATGGACCCTATGCAGTTTGAGCTATCCCCTTTCACCATGGCCACTGAACACTGATAGTTCAGTCCAAGGTTCAAATCCTGGCAAATGGGCCAGTTACATGCTGTTTTCATTGTTTTCCCTATGTGCAATGTATATATGAGTCAGTTTTCCCTTAGAAAGTCCTTCACTGCATCCTCCCTTTAGGCAGATAGCTCTTGAGTGCTTTGCCTAATATTAAAAGGGGGGGGCAAACTTTCATGTGAAAACCTGACTGCATGCAACTTCAAAGATAAAATAAAATTCCTTTTAATGCTTTTGAATGTTAGGCGAAAACATACTTGCTAATTGTTAAAAACAAGCATAGTTCCTGTGATTATTTCCCATTTCATCCTGTGGTGAAAATAGTGCTGATTCATTCACTGCTATCCCCTCATAATTCCTATTGAGAGAATCGTTCTCGATTCATACACTGTACCCTCACCCCCTCATCAGTGGCTCCTACTAATGGAAAGCTGAATCTTTCTCTATTCATTCCATTTTCAAAAAGATATTGAGAGTCATTGAAGTGTTGAAACAAGAAGGAACATTATATGATAAATGGTCATTGGTTTAATAATCTTATCAATATGTTAATTGTTATGAAATAATTTTAGAACTATGGGAGAGCTATACACTGGCAATGAAATGCAATTCTGTTTTAAATCACATGTGATTATCTTGAATTTTCCTTTTTATATTTTCATGCATATGTGTTTAAAATGTAATCATGAAACCTGCATTTATTAAACAAAATGTAACCATATAGTGCTTATATTTTAAGGAAAATCATAAATGTTAAAAAGAATTTTAAAAAATAAAAAATGAAAATAAACACATTTGCTGAGAAACTTACTGCAGTAGAATTTCATTTACGATTTCTGAAGATGACAAAATACAAGAACAACATTGTGAATCATTATGTATTAAATTTTGCTTTCACTGCTGCATGTTTATTAACACATGACAGCTTGAGTAATGACTCATGCAGTGATACTTAAACAATTTTTTTATATCGGTAACTGAATAATAAAGAGTATAGTAATCTTTTATGTTGGCATTATGCTTGGTGATGATTACAGATTTAAGTTAAATGCACTAAGAAATGTTGAAATTTGGTTATTAGAAACAACTTTATTTTTTATCAGGATAGCACACACTAAGCACCTACGCACACTCTCAATATGTGCCTTCGGTGTGTCCTTGTAACTGTCCAAAAGTTCTGAAAACACGACCTCAGTCACTAGATTTAAACCCAATAGAACATATTTGAGAGTATTTGAGGTTACAATATGAAAACACAGCCTTAAGACAAACGCCAAAATAAAAATAGTTAAAATAGGAAAAAAGGAGGAATAGATATTACCAAAAAAAATTGGTGAACTCTGTGCCTAGATGTTTGAAAGCTGTCATAAATACTGCAAGATCTCCTACAAAATATTAACTGGCAGGAATACTACTAATATGTGCAGGTTTCTTTAAAATGTACAAAGAGTTGTGTAAAGTAACTTTTCTTTTTGATTATTGATTTTACAAAATAAAAAAGTTTCACTAAATTCATAAAATAATAAATGTGGTTTTGCTGAGAGAAATTTACAAAATATTATTAAGAATGCTCATCCTCAAATCTTAATTTTTAGTAATGAACAAAGTAATATTTGATTGAAACTCATAACTGTGTGAACACTTTTAAGAGCCACTGTATAGAATACAATATATACTCATAATAATAAAAGAATACAGTGCCTAGCTTAAAATACTCTAATACATTATAAATAGTCACTACCTGACTACGCTTCTACAAAATATTATATTGTTTTTCGGTATACATAGGGCACAGGCTCAGGTTAGGCATTAAATTTGAGGAAAATATCTAGTTATTAACCAAAGATTATGGTTCGACTGGCGAATTAATAATAGTGCAAGGTTGAATGGCTTATAACATAACACTTAAGTGTATTATTTGTTATAGTTTTAAAATAACAAGTGCGAGCTTTACGTGAATTTTGGTTAAAAATAATAATAATAATATTAAATTAAAATATTTCCCTATTTTAGAAAAATAAAGTGTTCAGAAAGAGAGAATGTTTTGAAAACACAAATATTTTATTGATTTACTGCACGTATAATCATCTATAATATATTTTATCAGACAAATCAATAAATGAAATAATACAAGTTAATCGATTATTACATGTTACATAAACCTAAGCATTAATTTAAAGCAATTCAAAAACATCAGTACGAGTGGAAAAAATGAATAACATCTATTTCTCCACACGCTTTTAGTCGCTATTAAAAAAATTCTCGTATGTATGAGCACTGCTTGGAGCACAAACTTTGCAGGGTTCGTATGTTCCATGCGTATGTGAAATCTGAATTCATCGCCAAGCCATATTCTTTGGCCAAGCGTCGAAGGTTACCATGCTGAAAATATGCCTACTGCGCATGCTTGGAGCACAAACTTTGCAGGGGCTAGAGGCTAGTTGGGAGTGGCGCTAGCTGGCTAAAAATGTAGCGTCCTCTAGTGCGTCAAAAGAGAAGGTATTAGTAAATATACCCGTTACACTATGCATTATGCAATTTAAAAGTTGATAATTCTTAATGTCCGCTCCTTAGCCGGATACTTGGTGGTTAAGCAATCGTCGGAAATGTCCCAATCCGTCACGTTTTCGCCGTCTCATCGCGAGAACTTGCCGAGGGTACACTACAGAGGGTTCGTGAGAAAGGGAAAAACAAAACAAATAAAAATGTCGTCTTATGGGTTTGAAATCGACATTCGAATATATTTTTTTTTAATTTCTTTAATTCTTCTTTTACTTTCTCCTTTTAGAAAAAATAAACACAGCACAATGTTCCTCTCTCAGTTTCCAAGTGATGAAATTAGTAAATTTGTAAAAACATGGGGATTTGGAGAATAGGCGAGTAAATAAGGTAACTAGAATCGCATAATAAATGTTTTGGCCCCAGCAGACAATTGTAACAAGTTTAAATTAAAAACACATGCATCAAACTATTTCTAACAATAATATTTTGTCTCTAAACGTATAACATTTTATTATTCAGCTTCTTTTTATTTATTTTTTGATAATACTGGATTAATGACAACAAAATGTGCTGAAAAGTTCATATACCGATCTGTTATCTGATCTGTCAGGATGGTTAGTGGTAAGTTGTGACTACCTTTCATTCTTCAGGGTGACTTTAGCTTTTTTTATAAATTCCTTCATTGCTACACTAAATATTTACATATATTTACATTATAGTTCAGGAATATTCGTCACCTCGCTCACATTCTCTCGACTCTCGATTCACGATTACCATCGTGCGCCCTCTATCGGCTGATTACAGATCATAATACAACATAAAGATGTGAGGAATAGCAAATTTGTGAGTGAAAAGGTAAAATACTAATTGACATTTTATTCATAACGCACATTAAGTCTATACATTTTAATCTTCTTCGCAACATTCTGAAAATTAATAATAAAGAACTAATATATATTTGTCTTTAAATATAGACAAAAGGAAAGAAATTTAGAACCAAATCCACAAAGACATACAGTATAAATACCTGATAATTATTTCCTTTAAATACAAGAATAATTAATAATAACACAAATAACACAATAATAATTAGCAAATACAACATACAGCAATAATTAATATTGATTATTGGCCATCAGCGGCGGAGAGATAAAGTCGCTGAACGCTGGTAGTTCGGTCCGTTGGTCGAATCGCAGCGAACGCGCTTGGCTGCATGAACGTTTTTGTGGTTTTACCCTTGTGTAACGTGTATACGAACCAGTTTCTTTTAGAAAGTCTTCCACGAAGGCATCGCTCACCTTAGGCAGATAGCCATGCGTGCTTACGAAAACAAACGGATATCATCATGATGAAAATAAACCAAACCCAATATTAATTATTGTTAATATTAATTAATGCAATGATAATTATTATTAATAATTAATAACAAAGAATTGATACATACTTTAATATCTCGATAATCAATAGCAAGTACTTGATTTCGATATTCTACCGCGATAAATTATATAGCGTAGTAGTATATAAAACATATAAACTGATTATAGGAAATGTACTGCGGCGACAATGATATAAAATCCTGTAATGAAACTTAAAATAAATAACTGTGAAAATAGTACCTTTGTTTAGTTACAACTTTAGATGAATCATTCATTCATTTCAATAAAAGATGAATTTTCATTCTTAACTCTTTTCAAGAAGAGAAAAAAGTAATAACTAATTTAGCTGACATAGAATTACAATGAAGACATTTTGCAGTAAGTATACGGGTTATAAATACAATTTTCCCGCTTTTAAAAATTTTTTTAATTATTTCATACGGAATTAAATGCCATATATTTGTTCAAGATATCCAAATTTAAAGGAGAAAAAAAAGCTTTTTTTTTTAGTCTAAAGGGGCTTTGTCCCTGAAGGACTATTGTTTTCGTTTTGCGATTTTGCGTCGGAAACATTAAAAGACTGAATCATTTTTCAAATTGTTGCCACCAAATCTTGCAGCCCTGTATTATATTTAAAGAAATTAACTAATGAAGAATCTGCACAAATGTGTGTATATTTCTCCAAATCTGATGAAACAACGTACCTCGAGCCATCCAGTTTTTAATAACGTACGTTTCCACTCGAATGTGAGCATCTGGAAGCCCAAATTTGGAATTTGTCTTATTATCTATTTCATATTTTGTAAAACTTTAACTAATTTTTGATGAACAAACTCAAACGATTTAAAAGCGAGCAATGGCAGCACTCTACGGGGGGAGGAAACCTTTTTATCTAAGGCGCGCGGAACTGTGTATGGGAAATTCTAAAGATATACTTATTTATAAATTATTTTGTGATATTGCTGTTGAACTGAGTTTTATGGTTTAAGTGCGAAGAACATGATATTTAATAAATAAAGGTAACACACAAAACGTTAAATAACGCCCCTTTGGAGGTTTGGACGTAATTTAAAATCTGAAACTTTTTTTTTTGTCGTAATGTGAAATTTTTACGATTGCGATGATGTATCACCAATTATTATTATAAGTTATAGAGTTTCCTGAATAAAGTCATACTATTGTACTACAGCAAACAGAACGATTCTGATTTCTGCAATCTGCTAAAGCATGTAGACGCATCTATTAGGAGGTGATAGGCAGAAAAGCACGCATCAAAAGGACTAAAGAACTTGCACATTTGATAGACGGATATCGAATGATACTGTTATTCAGATCTGTTATATAACAATTATCCAATAATTTATTCTTTTGTTTCCATGCTATACTGATTCGAAGCGGTCGTAAGAATAATAACTGAATAAATAATAATGCCTCAACACTTTACGCATATTCACCCTGTTTGGGAGATATTTAGCCCAAACCGTACACGCGTGCTTCTATTGTCGATGGCGAATCTGACGTGGGAAAAATTAAAAATGACAATACGCTAATAAATTTATTCATATAAATTTTCCACAAAGTAAAAAGAAACTGTATGTAAAAATGGCAGCAATGACACTCATTTGAATAACGACTAAATTACCTTTTTACTTCCTTGTACGAAATAAAATAGAAAGTATTGTAATCGTGAAAAGTTTCAGACATGCGATTTCAACGGAAATATCCATTTTGACTGTTCTCTAATCCATTTTGACTATTTTTCACGCGAAGTTTATATATACGGACAGAATAATGGGCTCACGTTTCCAAAACGGATTGTAAAATGGATTCAAAATGAATTTTTTCATGATATTCTGCACGTACATACGTACACATCTCGCATAATTCAAAAACGATTAGCCGTAGAACGTTTAAATTTTGTATATGCGACTGTTATAACATCTAGTTGAGCGCCTTGATTCTGTACTGTAACCGGCAGTACCAAAGGTCTACACATATATGTAAAATAATGAATATGAAACAAAATTACTAACAAAATTTATTACCGTATAAAACTTAATTGGAACGCTTCTTTGAATTCTTAATTCTAATCGCACACATCCCCTCTTCAATGTTCTATACTGTATCATGTTATTTTCCCTAC
>KK115399.1:381426-397033 GCA_000611955.2 Stegodyphus mimosarum | reverse complement strand
CAAAAGTAAGCGCAATGCTAAATTTTTTGTTTAATCGCTCTTCAGAATTAAAACAAAGACTACTGCAGTCATTATACGTCACTCTTTCACCATTTCGTTTTTCTGTTGACAGAGTGTCGCTCAGCCTCTACCCTTATATAAGAAGTCACTGCGTGGGGCACATGTAGCACAAAGGTTCTACCATATTAAGAAGATAAGCGCTACGAAATCCATTTTTCAGAAATAAATGATGTTTAGGTACCAAGCTGGTCAGACTTTACCATCATCATCCACTACGCTGCTAATTCCACTAATCTATGAAGCAGTTTTTAAGCAGTGACTAAAATGTGAATCGGTGCCTTCTTTAATGAAGCTGTCATCTAATATCAAATTACGAGTCTACAACAAAATAAATCATCACGCACACACATACACGTATATATATATATATATATATATATATATATATATCCCGCCTTTATTTTCGCAATCGTTGGTCAAAGGCATACACTTCCAATTACAGAAGTGCTTTAAATAAAGAAAATATTACTGTTTAGGCAATGCCAAATTTAAAAAAATGGCAAATAACAAAATCCAACTTTTAATGGGTTCTCCCAGCTTCTATACTTGGGAAAGTGTTACGCTCGTTATAAAAAAATAAAAATACAAGAAGTTGGGAGTCCAATAGAACAAATTGGCCGGGATATTTAATTTTAAAATTTGCAATAATTTTCACCTTGCCTTGAGGGATATCGGTTAATTAAGTTAGAATAATTCGAGAAAATAAGTTTAAATGCAGTGCCTTATAATTTAATAGGCCACAAGGAAGTCATGTGGTGTTCACATCAGCCTTTTTTCGTAGTTACCAGAAAAAGGTCTTCAGCAAAAATTATTCAAATATCCCCTAATCATCTGGGACAGACCAAACGCCTATAAATATGCAAAGCATCACTTCAGCAAGCACTTTTTTTTCTTCTGCTGTTTACGTTGAAACATCAATATCAACGTGTGGAACCTAGTTCCCTGACGTTCTTTCATATGCTTTAGCCAAGTAATGCCACTTGCACATTTTCGCAGGAAACCCATTCTATTAGGCAATTTACTTGCACCGTTATTGTAAAGAAAGCTATCATTGTCGAATCAATTTCAGAAACAGAATTCTTTTTAAAGCTCGTTTTCACATTCTTTGAAAGGTGAGTCACAGTGCAGAAACGTCGAGCATAAATTCTGACATCTGCTTCAAACCAAACGCTGTTGTCAACGTAGATATGGTTTTCAAAATCCCTTTCTGTGATTCTTAATTTTTATAAATATTTTGTAGTTTTTGGCTTTAATCATCATAATTAATTTAACTAAAATGAAGAATTTATTAAGATGCCATCATTAATTTAATTAATAAACTCTTCCTAAACTAAGTTCGGATTAATGATGTAGACTTTTTTGATATCGGCATACCTCACCAGTTTAAAACAGAAATAAAAAGGATAATAAACTTAGATCATATTCTAGACTTTATCATCGCGAACACAATAATGTTTGCCATTTTGTCATTTTGTTCCAATAATAATAACAGCAAATTGTCTCTTCTTAGGAATCATAAACTCTCGAAATAACTCTGAGCTTCTGCACTGCGAGTTTCATCATTGCTTTCGGTACACCGCAATTTCAATACGAATACCACCTTTTAGTTCTTCAATTGTCTTCGGCTTAATGCTGAACCACTTCAGTATCTGCCATTTTGTTTTAAAGATAATATCGTCCCACATGCTTGCCCTTATTCCCGATGCTTCAATTAAAAATTTGCGCATGACGCTTTTAGGCAATGCTTCCAGTGCTGTCACGATCTCAATACCAATAACATTTTTCAACCGTCAACTGCTTGCGGCTGCGTTTTAAAGACTTCAAGTTTTAAGTATTCCCTAAGACAATATTCACAAATGGACATATCCAAGGAGTTGGTCAACCATGCACAGTCACTAAGTATTAAAAAGCGGGGGCGTTCTGAAAATGCTCCTGATAGAACTAACCGAGATTAACTGGTCGCGCTTGGTGCAGTTCTATCATGTTTAGAATCACAAAAGTGCTTTTCGACGAATATTGTTGATTCTAGGTTCTAGGAAATTGCATAACACCTTTACATATTGTTGTTGTACCATAAAGGTCGTTCATCATTCCTTCTCAGGAAACAAAAGCCCTATTCGTACAAGCCATGACGGCAATAAAGAAATGGTATGTTTTTGTTACTCAATTATCAAGGTACATGTACCACTCAAAGACCACTGCCAAGAGAACGCTGTACAGTTGCCATTTAAAAACGGATAAATTATGATACTGTAAATACATGATACAGGAAAAAAGTAACTTTAATATAGGCATAAATATCAAAAATGACACTGTAGACGGTTGTGCTGTAAATACCATTCATAATCCATCTGGAATCCTAGGCACACCGTCTCGTAAGAAATAGAAATTCAGCAATGGACTAAAATGGCTGTTTATTGAAAACAAATCTAGGCAGAAAAAGAAGTAGTGCTCCAATTTCTAGTTTTCAAGCGAGAAGCCAACAGACATCAAGGAATTAAAGCAGCAGCGGCAGATGCATGTGTATCGTTTCAGGCGGTTTAAGAGCGAACTCCTAAGAGAAAATTTTGCTTGAAAAAAAATTTAGTACATGCAATGAGATAAATAAAGCGATGCATCATTAATAACACAGTCTGTTAAAATAAAGGCTTCTATATGACATCCAGGTATTCCTGAAGCATTGACAGAAATCGTGGTTATATCTACAACAAAAACGATGATGTATCACCAATACGACTTGCATGTATTCCATTAGCAGAAAAACACTAAGGTTAGATTTTTATTTTTCAAATTACATTCTTAAAAGATTTATTACTGAAAAAGTTTATTTTCCCTGTTGGAAATTACTTCCAGGTATGGGCAACAAGGTTAAAGCACAAATCGTGAACGCACAAAAAATAAATAAGTAAACAAATAAAATAAAAAAGAAGATAATATAAATTTGTATTATTAATGAAACGAAACGTTCTAGATCTTCAGTACTATAAAATTGTATACATTACTAACTTAAAATGAACCAAGCCGAAAATTCCTTTTCTATCACTACCGTCAGAAAAAATTGCAAAATTCCTTACCTGCGAAAGAAAATACATACATAAGTACATAATAAAAATCTTAAAATAATTTTAAACATATTTAATTAAACACAAAAGAAAATTTATTCCAAAAGCAAAGATTGAGACAATATACACTTAAGTTCTAAATATTAGTTCTTATAAATTAAGTTATAATCCCGAACTTATAAGTTATAATCCCGAACTTATAAATTAAGTTCGGGATCGTAATAAGCACGATGCCTCCCTAAAACCTGAGAAAGTAATTTAAAATAGTCGAGAAAACTGCACATGCCAATAAAAATGCATATACTTATAAAAATCTTTAATTATTTGGTTTTGTTCATTAAACACAGCAAAAATTATTTTTGATTAACCTGTGGAGTATCTGACACATGAAGGAAACGTATTTAATAATATTGAACACAATTACAATCTAAATAATACTAATACTCTAAATAATACTCTAAATAACCAACTTATTTAGTCCAACCATCGGTAAACATAACCCTCACTGGCACTGTATCAGAAAGCCCAAACATGTCAGAAATCGTGTCTGAGTTAACGTATTTCCTATCATATTGATTACCCTGAGTTCAAAAATGTGTTTGTTGGAGAGAAATTAGCCTCATTTGTTCTCCGAAAGTTAGGGCATTTTGTTTAATTCTATGCTTTAACTCGGTTTTTTTAAACACAGTTATATGAAGATAAATAAAAAAAGAATGAAACACACACAAAATAATAATAATAATAATAAAATCTGAAAGATTTCAGATTTTACATTACGCCCAAAGGGGCCTTTTATTGACGTTTCGTGTTAATAAAAGGCCCCTTTATTTGTTAAATATCATGTCCTTCGCACTTAAACTATATAATTCAATTCAACAGCAATATCGCATGAGCATATCTTTAGAATTTCAGATACACAGTCTCGCGCGCTGGAGATAAAAATGTTTTTTTGTGCGTGTATGTGTGTGTATGTGCAGTATTGCCATTGTTCTCTTTGAAATCGTTGAGTTTGTTTATCAAAAATTCCTTAAAGTGTTACAAAATATGAAATCGGTAATAAAATAAATTTCAAATTCCGAATTCGGGCTCCCAGAGGCCCATATTCAACGGAAGATTACATTGTTCAAAATTGGATGGCTGTAGGTACCGTCGTTTTATCACAATGAGAGAAACATACATGCATTTATGCATATTCTTCACTATTTAATTTCTTTAAATATAACACAGGGTTCTAATATTTGGTGGCAACCATTTGAAAAGTAAATGGACATTTATGGTGAACCAACGCAAAATGCCAAAATGAAATTAATAGCTCTTCTGGGCTAACAAAAAATGCATTATTCTCAGTACCATTTTTAATAAGTACACCGATCCGCATTCCGCATACGTACTTTTACGTATGGATAAGGTTTCCTGGATTATGGTATAACTACAGGGTTATCAGACTAAAGATAAGAATACCCTCGTAGAAAACATTCTGCGGAAACTGGCTCATATTCATATTACACATGAAGGAAAACAATGAAACCTTCTATGCAGTTAGAAGGCAAAAAACGTTCGTCGGGATTTAAAACCAGGTCTAACTACTAGTACTTAGCCACTTCATCGTTCGACCGCTGTTAGGCAACTTTACCGTTAAGCTGGACAAATGGAAAATATTCAGAGAAGAGCTCCTGCAAACAAAGAAGCCGAAATAATGGTAGCTGACACGATAGCAAGGAAAAACAAAGAAGCGGAAACAATATTTAGCCGAAAAGACGGCAAATATTCAATAGGAAATCCACAAAATCAGTAAAGCCAGCCATGAACCATGGAATCAGAAACTACGAAAGAAATATGAACGGAAGCGAAAGACACAACTAACCACACATAAAAATAAGATAAGATCTGTCTGAAAGTCAGGTTTCCTCGGAGATTTGGCTTGACCATATAACTTGTCCATATCACTTTCGAGTCACAGAAAAAAAAAATGTAAAGCGAAAGTGTCGCCCTTTTATATGCTTCGTAAATTTCAGATAAAAACTATCATTTTATATCAAACAAACTTGATAGAAAATTAAAACAGCTGAGTTGTTTGTTATGGAAGATCTATCACTCAAAAGGAATACTGACCTCTACATTTTTCTGAGAGAGATGTATATAAGAATAAAAAATAGTTAAAAAGAGAGAAAGATAGAGAAACAGAGAGAGATTTAATGATACAGTGCTATTTGGCGATTTTCAAAGTTTTCTAAAATTCAACTGAAGAACTTTTGAAAGTCACCAAGGTGAGCGATTTACGCAATGAAAACATAAAATGATGAATGTTAGAGTTATTTGATTGTGGCAAAGGGGACAGATGCCTTTGTGGAGGACTTTTCAAGGGGAAAAGGCTCGTATATGCGTAATTAGTAAGTGCAGGGAAAATCTATAAAATAGTGTCCATGCAATTAGCCTACTCTCGGAGATTCGAATCCAGAATGAACTATCAGTGTTCGTTGTCTTTACCGCTCGGCCCCTGCTATACTCTAAAATTATGAATGAAAGTATAAAAAAAAAGAAAGCAACGTATTGTTACGGATTTCGTACATAAATAGATAATTTTAGAGAAATTATATGTGAAATTGCTGTATTTTTCTGTGTAAAGTAGCATAAAAAGCATGACAGAAACGATGCCGTGCTGGAAAAATAAGAAAACAGGGCAAGTCTATTTTATATTGAGTAAATGGCTCTCTCGCTAATTTGGCGAGATATCGCCAAGCTGGCAATGGGTTTGGCGACTAATTTTTGTCACGAAATATGATGACAAATAGCTAAACGTTGCCAAACTTCGCAATCATTTTGCGAAATTTTCATCTGGTCTATCTATAATTGTAATTGAATAACTGTAATTGATTCCTATATAAGCTGTAACCGTATCCAACCCTCATATGCCTTCCAGTAATATCCAGATGCAGAAAATACTAGAGATTTCGCGGCGGCCAGTGGAAAACTATATAATACCGTAGAGAACATCAATTTCTCAGTTGTGAGTTGTTAGTTCAGAAGGACTTCGGAGTATTGAGATAACTCCGTTGAACTTCGCTCTTCAGATGCGCTTTGCATTGTGTTGTGTTTAACGTTCCTGGTAGTTTGAAGTGTAACTACTGATTGTGCTCTATGATACTGTGAAGAGCTGTACGCTTGACCATATAACATAAGCTGAAGAGTATTTTTGTGGAAATTCCATAACAGCGAAATGTTTCTTTGGATAAAATAAATTTTAACAAGTTATCATCAGTTTTGTGTGCATTCAATGTATTACAAATCCCCACGCATGCAACAGTATTCAGTAAATAGCTAAAAATGAAAGGCTAAATAGAATCAATGGAAATTTCCATCATTAAAAAAATAAGTCAGAATATAAAAAATTTTGAAAATCATTTCTTCTATGGATAAACGTCTTATGCGGTAGTCATTTCAAAACTAAATATACACAATTTACGTTATCACAGATACGCCGACAACGGACTATGTACGTAATACACAGATGAAGTGCAGTAAAAACGTTATCAACACATTTTTTTTATAATTTTGGACAGCTATCTGTTTCACACTAACTGGAATTAGTGAACTGAATCAAATTACAAAAATTTCAAAAATCGCGGCGGCGTGCGGTAAAATCGCTGAGCACAAGTACTTAAGTTCGACGTGGGTTTAGATTAGAGCGAATGGGATGGCGGGAGTTTTCGTGGTTTTCCCTCTTAGACTACCATGAGTACGAGCTTTTTTCTCTCAAAAATGCCCGTTTTCTTTCAATTTTCTTCTGCCATCAACAGATTGTAGGAATTATTTCTGTCTATAACAAAAGTGCAGCAAATTTTTCACTTACCTAAAATTATTCTGGACGCACTGCAAGCTTTATTATTACTATTTTTAATGTCAACTTATGCTTTCTCTTTATAATTCCGTTATAAACGTCTGAGGTTCGAGTTGCCTCTTTCTCTCTGACTCAGTATTTGACTAAACATTTATAAACGCCCTTTCAAATATGTTAACTGATTCATTTTCAGCACCAATCACTTTAATAAATGAGAGGAGGAATTTTTGGATTACTTCGTCAATTGTCATTTGTCTTTTGCCTCCTGCATTGTCATTGTCTTGTCATTGTCATTTGAATCTTGCGTAAAACCCATTAATTACAAATAACTGACTTAAAATCTTGAAACAACTTCCATATTGTACGCATCCACACCTCAAAATAAAGACATAGTTTTAATTAACTACTTCAGCGGCAGTTTAAGTCATTAGTAAGTGCAGTGATCATGGAAATCTTTTGGGATTAGAGCAAATCCTAGATCGTTTTGGACATTAGAGCAAAAGCTAGAACTATTTCGGGCACACCACTTATAAGTGGTTACAAGTCTAACCCACAGGTTCTCAGTCAGGCAGGAATTTCATAGTTTTAAGGTGGGAATGTTATAAGGCTTTTATTTAGCTATTTAGATGGTAAATATTTAGTTTTAGCTTTATAAAAACTATATTCAGTTGTTGGTATTTACCAACATTTTCTATAACTTTTGTTGTTTAATTTATAAAACACGTTAAAAAATAATATAAATCTAAATAAATATATACATGTAAGATATAAAAATATGAAGAAAAGTTATTAATAAATTCAATTTAATCAGAAAAAACTTCTAGCTTCATTGGCAATAGCCCTTTAAATTTTTTATTAAATATTCCCCTCGTCAAGGATTTGTACTGCATCATTTCTCTGCAATGCGAACGCTCTTGCCCAGTTACTTTTCAGTACTGTAACAAAGAGTAACAGCCTTTAAGTACTCCATTTACTTACTACGCATCACTTTTTCTCTTTTGTTTTCGCTTTACTGCCTCAACTATTGTAACTATGTTACTTGCGTATTTAAAACTGTAGGATGCAGATTGTACCCATTCTACTATACCAACAAAGGATATGTCATAAGAAATTAACTATGCGATTGTGAGAGCTATATCCTTCCCCATTCTCACCAAGATTGAAAAATAATTGATGTCTTCTAAGTTCTCATCAATCCACAACCAAAATATTACAAAATCTGCTATGACCGTCTCTGCCACGACTGCGATGCAAATGGTTTTTCATCGTACCACTCCTAAAATATTGCATACGTGCAATTTTCAAGTTCTGGAAAGGAAAAGAGGGAATGATCTAGCAATGGTGAAAGGTTGAGAACATACGATCCAATCCAATGTCTCCTCAATTTTTAGACTTTGGCGGAAAACATTTTAATTAAAATTTTTTATTAAAAAATATTTGCGAAATACTAGCAGTTTGCATTTAAGTAATTACATAGAATGCAGTATAAAAAAGCGTAAATAATGTGATTATTATTAACTTCAGAGTAGAAACTGCAATGGTTTGCGAGGTAAAATCTTCATGCGAATATTGTTTCGACTTACAGCTACTGGAAAAGAAAAATTCTTAAATTAAATAAACAAATTCTGAGACAAAGTTTGCCTAAAAACAGTTTTTTATTTCATTTATAGGTATATAGCAGTTAACTTAATATCATTTTTTCCGAGGGTTCAGAATCAACTAAATCCTCTTACGCCTTGTTCAAGTAAGTGCAGTTTACGCGTTTTTGGTTAAGTATTGAAATTACTGGATATAAAGCAATTCGCAAAAAACCTGATAATGTTTCTTCCCATTTACAAGTACATAGTTAAAAAAATTAAGTATTAAATCAATACGAATATAAAATTGAAAATATATATATAACATACTGGTTTTCTTGATACGTGCTGTTTGGGGTATTTCAGAAAATTTTAAAATTTCATCCAAAAATTCCTAATTGGCAAGATCAAATTCGTTAGAAATTTCAGCACTGGCGATTCAAAATTACATACTTAATAATTTTTGGATTATCTATCTCATTTTTCGACATTATATATTTTTACAATTATACGTTGTAAATTTCTATTAAATATTTCTAAACGAGCAGAGTCATATATATATTTTTCGAGAAATATTAATAACTCAAGTTTGCAAAACTTTCCTAACTAGTACTTATTTGTAGTCTGTACTTAATTTTAACCTCCCTGGATGCGAAATTATTTCCAGTAGCTCTTAACCGTTACAGAGTAAGGCATACTAACAGTGGTACTTCAATCCGCTTTCAAATCCAGCGGATGGGTAGGCTCCATGGACGTTTTCATGGTTTTCCCCATGTGAAGCACGAACGCAAGTCAGTTTCTCTTAAAAAATTCTCAATGAAGGCATGACTTCCTTTAGGCAATAAGACCTTAACTTTGATCTGCCATAAGCTCATAAATTCAGTCTAAATAATTCTTAATGTTCTCATACAAATTTTAACCCTTTACGGTTCTGGGTCCTGAGTTACTACACAAAAAATAACTGCTGGATGGATAAATAATAACTGTCGATTCGATTTTGTTATCGCAAAGCACACAAGAGCTCTCTGCCTAAAATAACGGATGCCTTCCTCGAGGGCTTTCTAAGGGAAGCTAGCTCGTATTCATATCATACATGTTGAAAACGGCGAAAATGCAATGCAGCCCGCTCGATTTGAACTTGAATCGAACTATCAACGTTCAGCGCTTTTATTCGCTCAGCTGCAGGTGACAAAAAATTATTTCATTATCACTTCTGTAAGCAGTGAAACATTTAAAATCTCGCGTAGAAAATTAATTTAATTACATTTGTTTGATTAGCCGAATTCAGTAGAGCTCGGACAATCGAATTTCATATTTCAATAATAACTATTTCAAGCAAAGTAGAAATGCATTTTCAAGCATTAAATAACTTACCTCGATATGAAATTTGATTTCTCTGCAAAACGAATTGAAATTCACGCAGACGGTATAGTGATTAGGAGAGCCTACTACGGTACCGAAGAGCCCGGGTTCGAATCCCAGAAAAGACATGAATGTTTGTAAATGTATAGTGTCCGTGCGTCATGAAGGCACTCTAAATATGCGGCGAGCCGAAAGTCCTCTGGTGTGGTTTGGTGAAGGGCGAGAATGGGAGACCCCAGAGCTCTCCCTCAAAATTGGGGTGGATAATAGAAGTCCAACCTCTCTTTAGAGTAGGCTCAGGTAACCATTGTTCCATGTAATATGGACACGACAACAATAACAACGAACTTAAAATTGTAATACACATAATTATTCATTTTTCAGTGTTCCAAAACGCTGAAAAAATGTTAATGCACTTCCTCTGTTTTACTTTTTTAATCGATTTGTAGCTATTAATTTCTCTTTGTTTTATGGTTTACGTTATATAATTAGGATTGGACTGTATTATTTAGATTACAGCAAAGCACACAAGATCTCTCTGCCTGAAGACAGATGTGCCTTCGTGGAGGACATCTGAAGAGAAACTGACCCGTATTCCCTTAACACAAAAACAAAATCTACGTAACATAATTACAAATAACTCACTTGTTCACATCTGAATGAATTTTAAAAAAACGCAGTAGTCCGAAATGGCAGACAGGGAGGAGAAGATATGATAGAACTGATAAATGCATAAGTAATAATTCAAAGAATTCATAGAAATTATGAGAGAGGAACAGCAACTCTGAAAATTAAAGATTACAGTCTAGCACCTCAAAGAAGACTTCACTACTAACTTTTTTAATTCATAACGTGAAAAAATACGAACAATCGCACAAATATTTTTCTTTTCATTTTAAATAAAAAATAGTACCTATTGTCGCCAACTCATAAAACTAAAATCTTTTCTGTTAAATAATTTAAACATCAAACCCAGTATCCTTCCAGTTTTAAAAATTGTAGCATTTTCTTTCTACTTTTCGCTCTGGAATGTAAAATAGTATAATCAGAAGCGTATCAAATTATGAAAATATTTCACAGTTTAAATAAAATTAAATCAAGAAAGGCTTGTACTATAAAAATTTAATACAAGATATTATCAAAAATGCTAGATTTTAAATTGGATGCAAACATTACTGAACACAAATTAGAAGTTTTGCGAAGGACTTCTTACTCGTTGTAAGAAAATCTATTTTATTTAGACCATTCAAGATGTAAACTGTTGTTCAGAACATCATATGAAATGACTTTTAAAATGATTAATTTAAGATGTCCTGTACTACACACTTTTATACCATTAAAGATAAATTAAAGATCTTATCTATTGCTGACTAGCAACAACAATAACCACTATTTAACACTGTCACTATCCATTCAAAAGCAAAGCATTCCACTAACAATAAGCAGTTATTAAGCGTAATTTTTAGTTACATTTAATTCGATTAAATTTTGAAGCCATATCGATTTTATCATCATATAAATCATATTTTCATTTAAAAGGAAAACCTTACAAAGTATCACAAAGACATCAGACTGAATAAATTTCTTTTTTGAAAGACCACTGTAAAATAAAATGGATCTGCGCCAACATTCCTTCTGCTTCTGGCAGGTGTTTACCGTAACCGATATAAGTTAAGCTACACCGGGAAATTTGGAAACAATTTTTAAGTCGTTTGAAAATACTTAGCCACAGCTGCTGTATTGAAATATCTTTTTCTCTACTAACGTTACGGACTTCTAACCCAAAGTTATTTTTCCAGTAGCAGCTGTAATTCAGGACTACATTCTTAAATTCGCGAACTTTTGCTTTAACACTCTTATTTATTGAAAACTGATTTTTGGTTGGTTAACATTAGAATAAGGAAATAAGCTTAAAGATTGTATTGCCAGGGTATAAATTTTATAGATTTAGTTACCTATTATCTACTAAAAAATTCTAAAAGCAGAATGTATAGAAGATAAAACTCAACTTAACAGAAAACTTGTTTAACCGTTAGGATGGTAAGAAATATCGTCCAGTCGGTGATTTGAAAAAATATTCAATGCTCATATTGTTAGCCCCAGAAAGGGCTATGTAGCCTCGAAACGCGATTTTGCATTGTTTCACTTTTCAAATCTGTTGCCATTCGAAAAAATGTAAGATATTATTCTTCCATATTTAATTGTTCTGTTATTAAATAACAAGCTAAATTATTTAAAAGCAATACATGCAGTTCTTGAGAAGAGTATTTTTTTTTTATTTTTGAATTTGATTGACTTATATAAAAATATATTTAATTCATAATACATCTAGTTAAATCATTCAGTATTTTTACCGAATTATTAGTTCAAAGGGGCTTTGTCTCTGAACGACTACTGTTTTCGTTTTGGCATTTTGCGCTGATTCACTATAACTGTCCGATTCACTTTTCAAATTGCTGCCACCAAACATTATCACCCTCTATTATATTTAAAGAAATTAAATAATGAAGAATCTGCATAAATGTATATATGTTTCTCGCAATCTGATAAAACAACGGTTACCTAGAGCCATCCAGTTTTAAATAACGTACGTTTCCACCCGAATATGGGCATCTGGAACCCAAAATTTGGAATTTGTTTTATTATCTATTTCATATTTTGTAAAACTTTAACGAATTTTTGATGAACAAACGCAACGATTTCAAAGCGAGCAATGGGAACACCTACGAGGAAAAAAAAAAACTTTTTATCTCCAGCGCGGAACTGTGTATCGGAAATTTTAAAGACATGCTCATTTTTAAATTATTTTGCGATATTTCTGTTGAATTGAATTTTATCGTTTAAGTGCGAAAAATATGATATTTAATAAATAAAGGGAACACACAAAACGTTAAAAAACTCCCCTTTGGACGTAATTTAAAATCTGAAACATTTCAGATTTTTTTTAATGTCATGTTACATATTGTTTTCTCTTTCCATATATCTAGAAGGTGTATAATGTTCCCATGTTAGTCTAAGTATACATTCATCTAGCATCCTATAAAATATTTTGCGATTCCATCTCGGCCATCTCTGTTGATAGTATAAGTTTATAAAACATATTAAACATAAAAAAAACCTTTTGAGCGAACGTTAAAATCTAAACCCTTTCAAATTTTTTTCAGTCTTTTCAGTTCATGATTTCCTATCGGTGCTCAGGATTCTTAAAAAAAATTATATACACAACCTTTTTGTTTTTCTTAATCTTTGTTATTAAACAGTGAAGGATCCGTTCGTATGCACGTTCCTTACGTTCTGTAAAAGTGATAGCACCTAAATACACCTAATTTTGAACGTTCGTTTACGAAAAATACGACCGAGTAAGGACTTTCCAGAACACGGTGTACATTAGCACAAAATAAAATGGGAAAGTTTAAAAAAAAAATGCAGTAGCCGCAAACATCAATAAGAAGATAAGCAAGGAAGATAAATTATTTAACATCTATTGCGTCATTTCTGCACGCAACGTTTCGCGTAATCGATTCACACTCAAGTCGAGGAAGCAAACGATGATGGTTTCAAAACATCTCGGTAGGTAAACAGGAGACTACTTTACGCGAACTAATGAAAAATGACATCCAGTTCTGGAATTCATTAAGTCCTCTAGCCCTTGAGAACATCAATAAGATACGTATGGCTCCATACATGGCGTGAAATACTTAATGAAAGTCTTTCGAAAGAGATGACTCTTTTGATGGTATAGCATAATTAAGGAAGTCTAAGTAACGCACTGCAGCTGAATGAATGCCATTCCAATGGCCTCATTACAGTACGAATTACTGTAGTTTTGCGCTGATCAGAAAGATATGAAATTTTCAGTTTAATGAATAAAAGAAATAATAATAAGACAGCACGAAAGACAAAAGGTTTAATGGTATAAGTCTGAGCTTCAGGTCCGTTTGAAAACATTCTTTAAACAGATAAAAAAGGATGGCATTATGAAATATACTGAAAAGTGAAAGACTTTTTTTAACTTAGCTCACTTGTCGTGTTTATCACTATTAAAAGTTTCTTATCGATTTCTAAGCTATTTTCTGATCAGCGGTCCAACTCAAAATTTGCGCATACACATTTTGTGGTTGACACTACAATAAGGTAAAGTGTTTTTCCCCAAAAAATTCGAATTATATTTTTCTTAATTTAGTACTGAAACGATTTTTCGCGTTCATACTCGCTAAACGAACAAACTAAAATCCAAAATTTTACTCCGACAAAAGGTCTTTTAATAAAGTTTATGTGATACTTTTAAAGTAATTTCAGATTTTTGGCAGAATTCTCGAAAATTGCTTTATTTGTTCGATGACTATTCATAAACGAGCTTTCAAGTTAATGATGTGGTTGACAATATGTCACTGAAACTAAAATATCTCACGTGGACCATAACTTTCTTGACCACCTATTAAATCAAGCAAATGTTTTGCTCGCGCTTCATTTAAACTTCTTTCTCGAATTTCATTACACATATATTATTTCTCAATCAAACAATTCAGTTTTCATTTCGTGCCGACGCAAAAATACATAAAAACTCAAAACACCATTAAAATTATAAAATACAGGAAAACTTAAAACACCCGATGCAGGTAAACACAGTTAAAAAAAACAATTTTTACAATTAAAATAAAGAACTTCTACCCCAAAACAAGCAATTCGGTCACCGAGCAGGAAATTCAAGGTTTTAAAAGCAATAACTACGTTTAACAATTTAAATCCTTATTTGTAATAATATACTTAATTGATTTAATTAAAAACACATTTTATTTATCCCACATTCAGCTGATAGATTAATTATCAACATTAATATCAACAAGCATCCCTCTAATTGATATGTTTCTATTAAACGTGGCTTTCAAAAATCTTTTTAGATTCTGATGAGGGCTCTATATGACGTCCTTGTACGGCATACTAAACTACATACATTTTTGCTGCGCTTCAATTAAACATATTTCCTCGATTTATTCTACCTTCATTAACACGTCAAACGTCTTAACTTCAAACTTAAAAAAAGACTGGGTAAGGACATTCAAACCAGGTAAGGGTGTGCATGTGTGTGTGTATGTATATATATATATGTGTGTGAAATAATAAAAACAAATTTAGAAGTAATGACAAGCAAGAATTTTGATGTCGTAGAATGCTGGGATGCCTATCCACACTGAATAAGAAATTTGACAGTCGAGGCAGATTAAATCTTTATTTTATTTTCAGTAAACATACACTTCTCTACATTGAAAATGCAACACCAAGAAGGAGTGGTCAGAAAGTGATGAAATTCGGAAAAAGACAGAGACAGCAGCAATAAATGATCTTTATTTCAAAATGATAGTCAGAATACAGAGCGAGAACGGCGTCGGCTCAGTAAGATGTAGGACCACCGCGGACAGCGATGCACGAAGAAACACGTCTAGGCATAGAGTCAATAAGAGTGCAGATGGTGTCCTGAGGGATGGCTCTCCATTCCCTTTCAATCATTTGCCGCAGTTCGTCTTCTGAACGAGGCAGGGACAGAGTCTGCAAACGGCGTCGAATCACATCCCACACATGTTCGATTGGTAACAGGTCAGGAGAGTACAGTGGCCAGGGAAGCATCTTTGCAGAGCATGTTAGCAGATGCGAGCACTGTGTGGTCGGGCGTTATCCTGTTGAAAAATTGCATTAGCAGCCCCTGAAGG
>KK115399.1:358050-372501 GCA_000611955.2 Stegodyphus mimosarum | reverse complement strand
GAGAGTCGCATGGTGCTGGCACCAGGGTGCCTGGGCCGAAGGCCCTACCCCTCATCGAATATCATTAGTAGGTTTCTAACAATATGTATACAAAAAATAGCTTACATTAAATTAGTAATAGTTTTTTTTATGATAATCTTAAATGGAGCAGATGCTCACTAGAGTAAAAAATAAAAGAAGATATATGCAGTATTTACAAATTAAAGTCTATACCTCAGCAGTGGTAATTATAATCAAATGTGTAGAAAGCCGAACGAGCTGGTGGTTCTGAAATAAAATACAGAATTAAGCAAGGAAAAGTGCGCACTTTTGGTGTGACAAAATAGAGGTATAAAGGTTACAAAAGACAATTGAATACAATAGTTCATCTATAGAAACTGTCTTTCCCCTCGTTAACTCCTGCCTTTTAAACTGCTAACAGATATATGCGATTTGCATAAATATCTCACTCGCGCTAAATTCGGGCAGCAACTGAAACTTTGAGAATTCGATAGGAAAGTTCAAACTAAAAATAATTTGGTTAATTAAAATAATGAATGCTACAAAGTCAAATTTTTTAACGTAATTTATTGACAATTAAAACTTGCCAAGTCAGAAATCCGATATCAAAGAAAGTAATAAATTGTTTTTTAATGAATTGAAGAAAGTTGTACATTTCTACAGCGATAATTAAAGGAACCACTATGAACTTGCCATCCGTTAGATCTCAATTCTTTTGTCCGGTAACATCAACTATACCGAACGTCGTTTTTCCCCTAACTTGGCCTCATTTTCACATTTATGTTGTTGTTATGGTATCATTAAGTTTCGGAAAGCTAAATTAAAGGTTATATTCTTATTAAGACACTTAAATGAAAAGTATCTAAGCAAATACGCGACCTTCAGTTTTTTTTATTGCGTTTACGCTTCACTGGTTTCTATTTATTAGCGATTTGTATATTTTCCTTAACGGTTGAAATGTTACTTTTACGCTGCATTGGTTTCTTTTCCTTAGCAATTTCTTAATTATTAAATTGTCGACATTACCCATAAGTAATATTTGGTTTAACCTCGATAATAATGTAGTTTTTTGAAATTTTAGATTTTTAAAGGAACGCAAAAATGTAAACAATAGACTTAAACAGCTATTTTTAATTATTAAACGCTATAACTGTTCAAATCTTATTTTAAAGTATAGATTCACGTTTCATTTTTTTATTATTTTCTATTGTTTTATTCGCATCTGGCATCTGTTTCGCAACTTAAATTTGAGTTACTGAACGACAACGCTTTTATCATTTGAAAGCTGTTTACATTCTTTTAGCGATATCGCTGTAGTTAGGCCCGAACCCACTACCAAAATGGAAAAAGCGCGGGTCTTGCACTCTACCTCTGCGCTATCATTTCGTCTGTTAAAAACAGGTTTTTATTCTTCATTTTCCGCAAAGTTGATTAGCATTCGCGTGGCGTGGAAACCGGCGATCGGTGCACCACCATCTATTGGTGACGTTGTCAAATGCTCGTTGTGAATATTGTTTGGTTTTAATCTCGATAATAATATAGTTTTTTAAAGATTTAGATTTTTTCCTTTGTATATGTTTAATGGAAAATTTCAAATATCTAAATTATTTAAAAGTGGTCTAATTTTACGATGAGCGAATCAGTCAACGATAACAGTCAACGAGTGATAAAATGACACTTTTCAGACCTCAATAATTTCATAACTATAAAAGATAGATTAATGAAATTTGGGATTCTAGATCTCCAAAGGAGCTTTATTAAATATACAAAATTTCAAGTTTGTAAGTCTAACAGGTTTTGAGTAATGAAGCGTCGAATGTAGCTCGAAATGGTTCGTGTAAGATACACATGTCTGGTGTCTCGCTGTTTTCTTTTCCGTCTGTTCCGAACTTGGCTGACACACTACCATGTGTCTAAATATGTAAGCAAGGAAAACCGGAGAAGTTCAAGTAGGCGTAAGTCGCGGTATTACAATAACAAAAAGACTCCGAATACATGTTTTTCCAAATATACCTTTTCGTTGAATCTAAAAAACATATACTTGGCAATATATTTTTCGGATTTAACTCTTCAAAGATTTTCGCCACACAGTAATTCGTTCCATCGCACCCAAATATATTAAATTTTCACTCGTTGCAAATATAACATTGTTTTATATGATAAATCTTTGTTTATCACAGATTTTCCAGAATTCAGGCATACTTTCCTTGTTCTCTTGTTGACAGAGAATTTCCTTCTTGCTGATCGCCCATTATATCCATATGCTCTAATAACTTTATTAGCACTTTCTGGGTTTAATTTTATTGCCCACCGTTCTTCTAAATCCGCTACAAGTTCTATAGCACTAATTTTTTAACTTGTTTGATTTTTCAGGGGACAAATCTCTAGTTTCTTGGTGTTTGTCTGAAATGCCGTTTAGACTTCAATGCATTTACAACATTTCCACGCAATTTCTATTATTTTAATACATCCAAAATAACTTAACTCTTTACACCTAGTATTTTTTTTTAATATTTCGTATAATTCTGCCACATTTACAATGAAAATTATTTAAATTTCTTAAAGAACTTGTCGTTTAATTTCTAGCGTCTTGCCATGTATGGTCTTCAGGTACGGAAATGGTATAATATTTTGCTAAATAAATGATAATTTCCAAATGCAGACGACAGTTGTTGTGGTGTATCTTCATTTAAGACAAGAAACATCGGCTGCCGAAATACTTCAACTAAAGTTTCCAGTGCCCGAATTATTACGTGAGTTACTGATTAGCATTTTTTCAATAATTATTTTATTCTAAAGAATACTTTTATGACATTTATTTTACAACAAGCAACGCTTTAAATAAATAAAAATAATGCATGAGAAAAAAATCTCAAATATATGTTTCAATATTTAGTGCCAGATCAGTGATAATACATTTAAAAAATACAAGTATCTGAAAACAAATCAGAGCTACTGTACATGAGCCATCCGAACATGAGCACCTGGAAGCGCGAATTTTGAATTTTGAAAATTTTAAAATTTATTTGACATTATATGCGAATTCAATAAACTTTTTTTAAAAAATTCAGTGATCTCAAAGCAATGTGTTATTCGGAAAAGCGCAATATATTTGCCATGAAAATGGCTAGTTATTAAAATGTTTAAAAGATTGAAAAATATTTTTAAAATTAAGAAGTGTAACAGAAAATAAAATAAAAGATTTTTTGCGAATATAATGTCTACATCTATTAATTAATAAGAATAAATATTTACCGCTAAATACGATTAAAACTCGTGACAAAAAGAATTTCAGTTTTAAACAAAACGGCATTTGTTTTAGTACTTCGTTTTTGAACTCAAAATAGAATAAGCAGAGGCATATCGTATTATTAAAAAATACGCATTACTTTTTTAATGTTTTTAAAGGAATACAGAGAAAGAAATAAACTAATTCTCTCTCATTATATCAGCAACAACGGCACGCAGTTTTAAATGATTTTCGTCTTTCTAATCAAAGAGTCCTAAAAGCTCAAGTTCCATCCAATATTTCAAATATATATATATTTTAGTCTATTAAATGTGGCAAAAAGTTGTCATAATTGCCCAGAAATCAACAACGCGAACAAACAAACAAACACACAAACAGAAGATTTTATAAAACTTACAACAAATTTTTTATTAACAATTTCTACGATTTGTAAGCGAGCACTAGCAACACTTTTCGAAACAAAGCATTTTTATTTTCAATGCGCGAGACTGTTGCCACTCGGAAAAATGAGTGCGAAAATGAGCGCTTTCAGATTTTTTAATTAATATTTCGGCTGATCAAAGTCGTACGAAGATGGGAATAGTCGAAATGGCTTCCGACGAATTTTTGGAATCGAGAATAACGTATTTAATGTTTGGCAATTCTATTTTTATTTCACATTTTGTAAAACTTAGAAATTTTTTATTAACAAACTCTAGGATTTGAAAACGAGCAGTCGCAATGCCTTTCGAAATAAAGCAAATTTTCATCTGCAGCTTGCCAGATTGTCGACACTTAAAAAAATAAGGGCGAAAATTATCGTTTTCCTTGGTGACGATGGCTATAGTAGTGACTGAGTTATTAGTGAACAAACAAACAGACTTTCTTCTTTATATAGAGAGATCCTATAAAAAATCTCGTTACAAAATGTTAAGGATTTCAGATAAATAGCTTTTTAAAGAATTTATTTATTACTGCTTTCTTCAATGCATTTCTGTAATAATAGAAGAAAGTGTCTTATCTCTCCTCGATTGGCAACAACCTTTATTTACAGCAGACGTGACTTTATCGAAACTGAAACCAGTAATTAGGGATGATTCTTATAAGCGTTAAAAAATTTTTCAATACCACCAATGTAATGTTCCATCAATCGCGAAATTAAAATGATCCATGCGTTTGGAAACAATTAGAATACACGGTAGAACAGTTGTTTCAGTTTATGTGAATTCTAACATTCAATCAATAATCAATACTCAAGTAATTAAATGTCTGCATTCCAAGTAACTCGGCCTTAACGAAAGTAATTAAACGAATACAGAGACCGACACGTGAGAAGAAAGCTAAATGCTGCCGTTTAATCTTAATTCCTCTCACTAAACATCCATTTAAAAAGTCAAGTAGTGCGCATTAAAAGCTTTAACGGTGTAAATTCTTAAAACTACTAAGAATTCCTTAGTATTCTTTCCTTTCGCTATAACTACCATTTCCGGTACCCTTGGACCAACGTTTCGAAACATCGAATCTAATCATAAATTTTTAACACAATGTGTAACAGCATGGAACGTCACAGCTGTCTAGTGTAAATAACTGACGCTAAATACCATTAGCGCCGGTTATTTCTAAAAGTATTTCGTGCTTACAAAGCAGAACATTATTTATTAAAATTTTATTAATTCAAGCACAGATGGCACCGCAAGGAAATGAAGAATACTGTTGCATGCGTACGGGTTCGTTATGGACTGAATGCACAAATCGTTAAAAAGTTAACAAAATTTTATTCTTTCCACAAGAAATAAATCAAAATGCTGAAATATTCCTTCAGAGATATTCGCACAATATCACAATATCTCAAACGTTTAACAAAACTCAATTCAGAACAGATAAAATAATTTTATCTCACAGCGAAATCGCTACAATCAATAACAGCATTAAGTAAACAAACAGCAGTTCGCTTTTTTTACAGCTACAACTACAACAACAACTGAGATGAGGTGTTTCAGTTCGGCTTTTATAAGCTTTTTAATTATCACTAGAACAATCTCTATTTTTCTAGATTTTTCCGGATGGAAACAGTAATTACGAGATATTTATTTATTAAACATTAAATGGACGCGATCTTTTATTTTTATTTTTTTGACGTAGCTTTCTCTTCAAGAATCGTCTGCGTTGTACGAGAAATATAAAGCAATTTTAATTACAATTCTAAATAAATAGCCAAATAAATGTGAAATCCGTAACAATATTGTTCAATATGTTATGCTAAGGAACAGTTCAAATTTTACTTTTTGTTTCAAATTCTTTGTTGCGTGCGAACGGGTTCGTTATGGATTGAATGCACAAGTCGTTAAAACGTTGACAAAAATTTTATTCTTTCCACAAGAAATAAATCAAAATGCTGAAATATTTCTTCAGAGATATTCGCACAATATCACAATATCTCAAACGTTAAGCAAAACGCAATTCAAAAACAAGGAAACTAATTCTATCTCACAGCGAAATCGCTACAATCAATAAAAGCATTAAGTAAATATAACAGTTCGCTTAAAACAGCTATAACTACGATAACTGAGATGAGGTGTTTCAATTCGGCTTTTATAAGCTTTTTAATTATTTACTAGAACATTCTGGTAAAACCTCGATTTTTCTCAATTTTTGTGGATGGCAACAGCAATTACGAGATATTCATTTATTAAATATTAAATGCCCGTTCTCTTTTATTTTTACTTTTCCAACGTAGCTTTCACTTCATAAATTGTCTGCGTTGCATGGGAAAATAAAGCAATCTTAATTACAATTCCAAACAAATAGCTAAATAAATACGAAATCCGAAACACTGCCCCTTTCCCAAGGACTGCACGCCCTTGGCAGTACAATCCCTGGACAAGAAGACAAACTTAAAACTAAGACGTCAATGCAATAATAAACATTACATCACAATAACAAATTAAACAATAATTGCAATAAGTAACTCTCAGCAAATCGAATAATATCAAATACTAAATACAAATCAAATACTATCAAATGCTATCAAATACTAAATACAAATCAAATACTGAATACAAAAAGGACCATGGTCTTATACTATTTGCATTACTATTTACAATTATATACACTACGTACTATGGCCACAGTAACGAACTAACCCGGCGTAATGAACGACTTTAGGTTTAGAGTTCGATGACTTACGGATCCGAACCACGTCGTCGTTCAGCCTGTTTAGGAGTGTGTATGGACCATCCCAAGGTGACTGTGGTGTCGGACAGAGTTTATTCCGTCGAGTCGGATTCCAAAACCACATCTTGTCTCTTTCGTTGAAACGATGGCCAGTAGCTCTCGTGTTCTAGCGGGTCTTCATCTTCTCCGTCGCCAAGTTGAGTCGCTTTCGTGCAGAACGGTACATTACTTCAAGCCGGGCCTGGACATCTTGGATGTATTCCTCAGGCGATGAAGGCGGCTAAATAAGAGATCGCAAGGCAGACGAAAATTATGACCGGTGAGAATCTGGGATGGAGAATTGCTGGTAGTCTTGGGTTTCTCTTTGGTCCTAGTATGATTTCGGCAGCTTTCTAAGCAGGGTCTTTCAGACGAGACGTCGGCGTTTCCAGCTGAGGATCCTTTCTGATGATCGATAGTCATGTCTTCAGATGCTGAAAGCAGTTTGTTGTTTTTGAAGTGTAAGGAAAAATTGTATTTGCTTAAAAAGTCTGATCCTAGTATGCAAGGATCTGTAATATCCGCCACATATGTCGTGTCATAGTAGTTTGCACTTCCAAAGGTGATGTTCACGTTTAACTTTTCTTCTATGCCGATTTTCTCACCGAACGCAGTCTGGAGTGTAACACACGATGGCGTCCAAATCAGTTTATTTATCAATTTTTGAGCTAAATTGCTTCGAATGATGGTAACACTAGCTCCTGTATCAATGATCATATTGCAAGGAACTCCAACGATATGCCCATTGATGGATAGTCCATTACTGTTGCCACTCACTGCAGAAATCTTGAGCGCTTTAAAATAAGGTTTTTCACTGTCATTCAAACTCCGCTCCTCGATGTGATTATTAATTTCCTTCCTGCGTGGTACCTGGAAAATGGTCTTATTTTCCGTACCCCGGAGTCTTCTGCACTTCTTTCGTACGTGGCCTTCAGCTCCGCAGTTCCAGCACTTCCGTTTCTTGTCACTCGTTTTCCATCCCATGGCATTTAATTGCCTGCTTATATCGTCCGTCTTATTTTCGAGCTCTGTAATGTTCGGCAGTTCCTTTGCATGTGCCCTAAAGTGCCGCAGTTCCAGCACTTTACTGTCGGTTTCTTATCACTAATATACCGTCTCAAGGTATTGACTTGTCTGGATAAATCATATAAACGAGCCATCAACTGATCCACTGGATCGTGGATTCGCACAGCTCTGACTGGGTGGTGATCTCTACGAGTTGCTTGCTGAGGTGCCTCGAATTTCATGGCGTATACTAGAGCGCTTTTTATATCCTTCACATCTGCCATTCGCGGTGCTTTCTGTATTTGAGGATCCCGGGTGCCGTCGATGAAGTATTGCAGGGACAGGATTTCCCTTGTTTCTGTGGGGCACTCCGTAAAGGCGAGGTGAGGTATCTTTCAACATACGTGGCGAGCTCCTGGAGTGTTTCCGTTGGCTTCTGTTGACGGCATTTTAACTGAAGCCTGTTGTAGTCTTTTAAACACTTCTCCCCAAAACGTAGCTCCAATGTGCCGGACAGAGCTCCAAAATCTAGTCTCTGGTTTTTGGGAAGAGTCTGTAGGATATCCGCTGCATCTGCTCTCAGAGAAGCGGCGAGATGATAGGCCTTAGCTTGGGAATCCCATCCATTCGCATCCGCCACTATTGGAAATTGTGTCTTATATACTTGCCAAAACGTCTTCCGTCGTATGTGGATAACTTCAGTGAGGAATGACCAGGCATGGGTAGAAATTTGAAACTACCTGAATTGCGTCCTGCCGTCACTACGAATTTCTTTAAAGTATCAACTTCTTTCACAACTTCAGAAACCTTATTATCAATTTGTTCGATTTGCTGTTGGACGCCAGAGACTCTTCCTTCGATTCGTTGCTCCACAGTAGAAACTCTTCCTTCTATTTGTTCTTTTACAGAAGAAACTCTTTTTTCAATGTGTTCAACTTTATTTTCAACAGCGTCAATTCTGCCTTATACAACCTCGAATTTATTTTCTATTACGCTGGTGGTAATTTCTCTTTTCATTTCCTGTTGACCTGCTTCAATCTTTTCTTGAACAGCCTTCATTTCTTCATTAACAGATTCCTCCATCTTTTCTCGAACGGCTCTCATCTCTTCTTTAAAGGAAAATTGACCAGCTTTCATCTTTTCTTGAACCGCTTTCATCTCCTCTTTAACGTATTCTTCACCAGCTTTCATCTCCTCTTTAACGGAATCTTGGCGAGCTTTGATTTCTTCTTTAAATGCAGCAAAGGCTTCCATAAATTGCCTTCATTGTTCTTCCATCGCTCGTGTAATTAACATTCATAATTCCAATTCCTCGCACCAAAAATTGTTGCGTGTGTACGTGTTCGTTATGGATTGAATGCGCAGGTCTTTAGAAAGTTATCAAAAATTTATTTTTCCACAAGAAATAAATTAAAATGCTGAAATATTTCTTCAGAGATATTCGTAAAATATCACAATATCTCAGATGTTAAGCAAAACTCAATTCAAAATCAGAGAAACTAATTCTATCTCACAGAGAAATCGCTACAGTAAATAACAATAGCAGCATTAAGTAATTAACAGCATAATCAAAAACACCATTAAGTAAACAAAACAGTTCGCTTAAAACAGCTACAACTACAACAATTGAGATGAGGTGTTTCAATTTGGCTTTTATAAGCTTTTTAATTATTTACTAGAACCCTCGATTTCTCTCAATTTTTGTGGATGGCAACAGCAATTACGAGGTATTCATTTATTAAATATTAAACGCACGCTCTCTTTTATTTTTACTTTTCCAACGCAGCTTTCACTTCAAAAATCGTCTGCGTTGCATGGGAAAATAAAGCAGTTTTTATTATAATTCCAAATAAATACGAAATCCGTAACAGTATCTTCATTTTCTTCATTGCTTTGTTTGAACAGTTTCATATTACGTATGTTATTATTTTTACTGATTATCGTGGTTACTGATTATCAAACAAAGTAATTTAAAAGAAATATTATGTCACTGCCTGATGTAAAATATTTTTATCTTCTATGCACCAGTTCGTTGCCGTTCGGCAACATTAAGATATTTAATATTTATTCAAACTTAGTCAGTCTGTTACTGGTTAACAAACAAAGTAATTTAAAAAAAATATGATGCCCTTACCCAATGTAAAATATTTTTTAACTTCTATATGCTAATTTTTTGAAATTCGGCGAAACTACGATATTTAATTTTTCTCTCAAATTTAATCTATCAGTTACCGATTAAAAAACCAAAGCAATTTAAAAGTAATGAAAGTGGTTCTTTCGATCCGTTATTCTTAATTAATATATTAATCTATGAAATGATACTAGCAGAACCTATTAAAAGCATTAGATATTTTTTATTCCAAAGGAGCGTTAGCCCAGAAGGGCTATTAGTCTCGAAACAGCATTTTGCGTCGGTTCAATATAAACGTTATATCATTTTTTAAATTGTTGCCATCAAATATGATCGCCCTGTATTATATTTAATGAAATTAAATAATGAAGAATCTGCATATTTGAATAATGCAATCCTCTACCCGAACATGAGCACCTGAAAGCTTGAATTCTTAATTTGTTTTATTGTCTATTTCATATTTTGTAAAACACAGCGGTTTCAAAGCGAGCAATGGCAACACTGTACGGGAAAAAGACATTTTTATCTCGATCGAGCAAGACTGTCTATCGGAAATTCTAAAGATATGCTGAGATTTTTCAGTTTTTTTTAACAGCTTTTTTCTTTGGCTGGCTGCTGCGCCTGCAGTTAATAGTCAAAATGAAACAAAATTCTTTTTCAATATTTTTATGTTAAAAAAAACACGCCAAACGAGCAAATGGCTGAAGAAACCGAAAATTAGCAGCAAGAATTGGCGTATTGTAACAAAACACCCGAAGGCTATCTGCCTAAAGGAAGGGGTGACTTCGTCGAAAACGTTCAACAGTAAACTAGCTGGTATTCGCATTACCCATGGGAAAACCAAAAAATAAAACAAAAAAAAAAAAAAAAAACAAGCATGTAGCTGGCCCGTTCGCCTGGGTTCGAAGTATCAGTATTCAACGGTCTCAACCGCTCACCTACTGATGAGGCAGCAGAAAATAGCAAATTGTTTTTATAGTAAATAGATATTTTGAAGAATTTCTGATTGATTTTAAATTTATTGACACAGAAATTTAAAATATTTTTTTAAAAATTAAGAACAATTGTTTGTAATAAATTAATTTATATTCTAGGATATTAGATTCAGGAATTCTTTATTAATGCAAAGTAATTCATAAGCGAAAAATATGTAGAAGTTAGATGCAGACGATCTAAAATAAAAATAAAATAAGATTTAATATATCTCATTAAGGCACTTTTTACTGCATTCTGCGTATTTTTTTCACGCGTAATTCTTGTATAAACATTTTTACTTTGGTAAAACGCTAAAACCTCTAAACATAAAATTTATGAACTTACTTTTGGGTACAAATAAAGTAAAATTAAAAAAATCTGAAAGATTTCAGATTTTAAATTACGTCCAAAGGCGCGTTTTTTTAACGTTTCGTGTGCTACCTTTTTTTATTAAATATCATGTACTACGTACTCAAACCATAAAATTCAGTTCAAAATCAATATCGCAAAATCATTTTAAAATGAACATATCTTTAGAATTTCCGTAAGTCTCGTGCGCTGGAGATAAAAATGTTTTTCTTTTTCCGTACAGTGTTGCCATTGCTCGCTTTGAAATCATTTAGTTTGTTAATCAGAAATTCGTTGAAATGTTACAAAACATAAAATCGATAATAAAGCAAATTTCAAATTCAAAATTAGGGCTTCCAGATGCCCATATTCGCAGTAGGATTACGTCATTCAAAATTCGATGGCTCTAGGTTTTATCACAATGCGAGAAACATGCACACATTTATGCAGATTTTTCATTTTTTAAAATTTAATGCAGAGCGATAACACTTAGTGGCAACAATTTGAAAAGTGAAACGGGCATTCAGAGTGATTCAACGCAAAATCGCAAAACGAAAGTAATAGTCCTTCGGGACTAAATCCCTTTGGACTAACAAATAAAAAGCATTTCATTCCTCTCTAACCACTTTTCAACGAAATACAAAAGTGCCAAAATTAGTAAAATTTTAACTACAGCTGAATTTTGCATTCTAGGCGTAAATGCTAAAAAATGAATATTTGGTAGAAACTTTTAAGTGCTTCCGTAATTGTTTCATCAATCATAACACCGTTCTAGGCTGTCATTCAAAAAATACGCCCATGTTAGTCAGTCAGTTAAAAGATATAAATAAAAAATCTGTTCCTTATACCTAATAAATCAAAATACGGAACTGTGTAGCATTTCAATGATTTCATTTTACATTCTAATCATTTTGAAAGAGACATTCAATCAAATAATTTGCAGTCGAAAAAAATAAATTTTAAATAAGAATTCAAGAAACCAGAAACGACAACCATTATTAAAAGCTTTCTTACAACTCCGATTTGCTCCGAGTGAGAAAAGAAGCGCCATCTAGCGGATAAAAAGATTTTACACAGCGGAAATAATTTGCATAATTATATGCTAAGTCAGCATTAAAAAAAAAAAGAAAAGACATAGACAGAGAAAGCAAGCAAACCAAGAGAGAAACCTACATTATCACATGTACTTTTCTGCTCGTGCTTTACATAAAACTAGAATTCTGCAGGGATTTTCTCTCGTCTTTACATTTTTAAACTCTTTTTTATTTTTATGATTATTATCAGCTGCGAAGCGAAATTTGAACAAATACGGAATATTACGCTACCATCGATCGAAGTAATAAAAGAAAAAGGAAAAAAGCGCACTACATAGCAAATGGAAGAATGATGACGCTTTTTGTTGAAGACAGAAAGAAAAGCAAACTAAATCACAGTGTTCTAAAATATAAATTCTATACAACTCATCTCTGTATAAAATGCTTCTTCCTCCCCCCCTCCCATCCATTTCTTTTGGTAATGTTTTTTGAAAATGAAAAAATGTTTTAACTAGTTCTGTGGAAAAGAAACATTTTATACTTTTAAAAACTAGCATCCAAGGCTAAAAAAAATTAAATCTGCATTTAACGACAGAGAAATAAAAAAAAGAAATGTGAGGGAGAAAATGCAAATTTCGCTTTAAAAAAGACGTGAACTGACGTAAAGTTATAATTACTTCATTTCGCTTTCTAAAAGTTAAGTTTGTATTTTATTTATTCATATATCCTCTCTAAAATACACGATGTTTTTTCGCTTAATTTATGCACTTGTCTCAAAACATGTACTTTGTGTGCACTTTAAATTGCATATATATATATTATTTTCTTTTAAAAATTCAGCATATTATTAATACTAAAGAGCACACAATTAATAAATATTTTTACACACAGATTTCATTTCTGAAGCTTGTTTTGTTAATTGTTCCCTTACAGTAGCAGGTTACTCTAAGTCACTGTTACTTTGTGATGTTTTTATTTTAAATTTCCTATGCTATGCTTATTATTATCATTATTTATCATAGTATTTACATGCTCTTGAAAGTTGTACTTATTATGTATTATTATAACGTTCGTCTTTACCCTACACATTCCCAGAGTTTTCATCCTATTTATTCCCAGAGTATAGATAGATGGCACTATCTCTCTAGCAGCGACTGTATAGGTAGGTAGAATAAGTTCGCAGACGCGTCACCGCGATTGAAATGGCAAGATGTTCTCGCTTAGAGGTGCGAGTCGTGATTCGTTGTCTTCTTCGAGCACCTGGAACGTGGCCATACCGTTACTGTCGATCCTTATTGTGCAATTTTGACAAGGTTACGTGAAGACATCCGACGCAAGTGCCCTGGCATGATGAGTGATGGTGTCATCCTCCAGCATGGCAATACCCAGCCATACTGCTCGCTAAATTCAAGAATTGCTGCAATAGTTTAAGTGGGAAATCTGGAGTCGCTCCTCGTATAGCCCAGGTTTAGCACCCTTGTGAATATTTTCTTTTTCCGAAATTAAAGAAACATTCATCTGGAATGAGTTTCTCTTCACACAGTGATGTGAAAACAGCCACTGAGAACTGGGTCAATGGGCAGGGACGTAATTTCAACAAAACCGGGTTAAACAAGTTGGTAGATAAGATAAATGCTTAAATAGATTTGGTCATGATGCGGTAAAATGACAGGCAAGTATGCTTCTAAATCTCCTTTTGTATTTTCTGTCTATTGCTAATAAATAATTTTTATTACCGTTGTAGCCATTTTTTATCCACCCTCGTACTTGCAAAAGGAAAAAAAATGCAACAAATTTCAAAATGGTGTAGTAGCCCATAGTTTCCGACTTCAGATATCCTCTTTCGGAATACTGCCAACGTCAGCAGCTGCCACTAACGGATCTTCTGATGGAACGGCAAAAATTCACTCGCAAAATGTTTTTACCTTTTATTAGAATTATCCTTGTTTTTCATTTTCGGTAGCTTATAAACTTTCACCTTGAATATTTCAGCACATTCTTAGTTTCAATTGATGCAATATGTTAATGAAAGTGCATTGATGAAATCATCTGCAAAGCAAAGAATACTGTTACGTGCGTACGGGTTCGTAATATATTGAATGCACAAGTCGTAAAAGGTTAACAAAAATTTATTCGTTCCACAAGAAATAAATTAAAATGCTGAAATATTTCTTCACAAATCTTCGCACAATATCACAATATCTCAAACGTTTAGCAAAAACCCAGTTCAAAACAGATAAAATAGTTCTATCTCACAGCGAAATCACTACAATCAATACAGCATTAAGTAAACAAACAGCAGTTCGCTTTTTACAGCTACAAGTATAACAGCAACAACAACAACTAACTCACTAACTGAGATGAGGTGTTTCACCTCGGCTTTTATAAGCTTTTTAATTATCAGTAGAACAATCACGATGTTTCTAGATTTTTCTGGATGGCAACAGTAATTACGAGATATTTATTTATTAAGCATTAAATGCACGCGCTCTTTTATTTTTATTGCTATTTTTTTT
>KK115399.1:330890-344510 GCA_000611955.2 Stegodyphus mimosarum | reverse complement strand
AAAAAAAAAGTGTTGCCGCTCGGCAAAACGTAGGAATTTAATCTTTCACATTTAATTAGCACCCACAAGCTATTTAAAAGAAATGTGTTACCCCTGCCGATATAAAATATTTTTATTTTCCATGCGTCACTAAGAATCTGCTAAAAAAATTAGTGGTTAATAAATTAACATTAATTATTGGCTAAAACATTTAAAGATTTAAAAGCAATAAAAGCTTAGTAATTATTATCACTAACTAGATACTTGAAATTATAATAATTGTATTTATTAAAATCCTCATACATTTTTAGTCCAAAGGGGCTTTGTCCCTAAAGGACTATTGTTTTCGCTTTGCGATTTTGCGTCGGAAACATTAAATGTCGGTTCATTTTCAAACTGTTGCCACCAAATATTGCAGCTCTGTATTATATTTAAAGAAATTAAATGATGAAGACTTATAAATCTAAGTATACATCAATGTATGTTTCTCGCATTACAATAAAACTACGGTACCTATAGCCATCGAATTTTGAATGATGCGAATATGGGCATCTGGAAGGCTAAATTTGAAATTTGGAATTTGTTTTATTATCGATTTCATATTTTGTAAAGCTTTAACGAATATTTGATTAGCAAACTCGAGGATTTCAAAGCGAGCAATAGCAACGTTGTACAGAAAAAACATTTTTATCTCCAGCACGTGAGACTGTGTATAGGAAATTCTAAAGATATGCTCAGTTTAAAATTATTTTGCGATATTCTTCTTTAACTGAATTTTATTGTTTAAGTGCGAAGAACATGATATTTAATAAATGAAAGTAACACACAAAATGTAAAAAAAAAACGCCCCTTTGGGCGTAATTTAAAATCTGAAGTATTTCAGTTTTTTTTTCTTTTCTTTTTTATAATTATTATTTTAAGCGAGTGTCCGCGCACGCAACTGGTTAATTAAAATACTGCTGCGAATATTTATAAAAACATACGCATTTGGATATAAAAATCGTATGAATTAGATGCATTAGATTACATCGATTACAGGTATTACTAAAAAACAAGATAAAGATATATATTATTAACAAAATAAAGTTATTATTGCTATCAAATCGCTACGTTTGTTAAGCAATGTACTGCTTGAAAGACAAGTTAAAAGATTTTATGAAAACTCAAATGGCAACACTCTGATAATTCGGTAACCAATGTTAGAAATAAATGCTTTCATAGTATAGGGTGACGTAACAATGATATATAAATATATACGTAACAATGAGAACCAAAGTAAGAATCACAGAAAAATGGCGGAGATTGGAAAGATTAAAATATAGTAGTTTCCAATGTCAAAAATAGTGGGAGCAGTCATTTAAAGTGGATACCTAACCGTAAACACTTATCAACGGCATAAGATAACACAAAGCCGTTATCTCTTACTTGGAACTAGACTTAATTTGGAATTCAGGAAGTTGTGTAAGAACGGAACTTACGTCATGATCAAAATAAAAACACGATTAAAAGTCTGATGTGGCCAGCTACATACGTGAAAGTAAGGTACCATTTCAGGTTAATCGTTTGTAAACAAAATCTAATTGCTTTCTCGATTAGACGGGAAGGTTCTGTAATGCGAAATGTCGGATTCCATTTTATTAGCTACAATCGGCCATGCGTAAAAAACTGGTAAACTGGTTTTTTGTAAATCGATATCGACAAAATGAAATGTCCCCCCTTCATTTCTTTTCATTAAAATCATTGCGCAGTTGAATAACATATAATTTAACTGGTTTTTAATTAAAGAAAAATAAGTGTTTATAATATATTTAAAATAAATACTTTGTAAAGACTACTATAATTTAATTTTCTTCTGTATTATTATTTCTATAGAATCAAAGAATGTAAATTCACTTTGAACTATCTGCACTTGTATCCTAGCGATACTTTAGGTATCAGTAAACAATGCTCGTTAGTTTTGGAACTTCAGCTGATTAATGACTGCCGTACGTTCCCGGGATGGGTTAGATGTAAAGCAATATTTGTTTTCGGATTTGCTATTTGCGCTTGTACATCGTCACTATCAGAGGTGCAAAAGAATAACAAGTGCAGTTTTTGGTACCATGCCATTACTAGCGTTTATAGGTTCTGAAAGTGAAACGTTGATATAAAAAATCGTTCTCTTCTACAGCTTGAAATAAATACATGTTATGTCTAGATATAATAGATATAACCCTAATATGTACTAATATACAATATTTTAGATTAAACTCTATACTTAGTGATTCTATGCTTTTCCATGAAAATCTATTAAGAGTTCGAAGAAAAGTACAATTTCAGTTTTATCATATAGTCCAAATCTATTATATTGTTCTCAATCATGACTGTATATGCATATAAGAGTTTTAAATACCAAATTTAAGAAGTTTTATGTTATATCATAATACAGATTTTCACGAAACTTTTTTCAGAGCTTGAAATAAAGTACCAACATCTGATACGTTGTTTCCACTGATAAAAAAAAATGTCTTAAGAACTAAAATTGAAAAATTTTGGATTATATTTTTATATAGTTTTTCATTAAAAAACTGTTACGGGCTTTAAGTAAAGCTCGATTTCAGCTTGTTCATTAAAAATTGTATGGGCTTCAAGAAAGTTACCACTTCCGGTTGTCCAATTTTGTAGTCAGTTTCCAGCGATTAATTAACTATACCGACCTATTCGAGTGATATCTTCTGTTTGGAAGCATTCTGACATAACAAATGCTCGATGAGGACGAGCATTGTCATGTATTAGTAAAACCTCTGGTCCAACAGTACCCCTAAACAGTCTAAGCTTGGGTTTCCAATTACTCGTCCACGTATCTCCAAGAGTTTACAGAACCTCCTTGAAAGATATGCAGCTCGGTGTGGCCATTTGTCACGATTTCTCCTCAAACGATTACCGCGGTGGCGGAAACGGGATAGTTCACGGACAAGGGAAGGCACGTTGTATATTCCTTCCTCGCTCCAGATCAAAACACGTCTAGAATCACTGTTCAGATTATATCTGGACAGTACTCCGGACAGTCGCCTTCACTCCACTGAACATGACTACGGCACTAGTTTAAATGGGCCCCTCTGGAACCTGGTGTGAGTAGAACACAAATCACTAGTTCTCTCGCATACAGTCCAACCTCATTAAGCCTTCGTGCCGCAGCAGAACGGCTGATTCGAGTTCCGGTAGCAGCCTGAAGGTCTAAAACCAAATCTCTCGTAGTCGTTTCGCGGTTTCTTCGAGCCGACAACTACAGAAAACGGTCTTCTGATGCAGTTTTTGCGCTTGGTCGCTCTTGACCAGGCTGTCTATCAACAGATCCAATGCTTAAAATGCGGCTCCAGACTTTTGATATGACATTTTGAGGGATATTTAAATTTTGGACGACCTCTATATGTGCTTGACGTCCCTTGATTCTACTAATTATTCGCCACTTTTGACCTTAACTTAAATGACGCCTTTGAGCCATAACTACTGAATCCCGATCACTCTCCGAAATCACATACACTTTAAACAACACTACAGACCGGAATCCCAACATGCTTCCATTGCGCACCACATTGTCGATCACCGAATTTGCATATTTCCGGCGCTAGTATGCGCGGAAGTGCAATTTTGTGTTCAATTGTGTTTAACTAACATAAACACTTACAGCATAGGGCGTTGGCCTATTTTTTGACATTATCTTTTAACTTTGATGACCAGTGTAGCTACCTATCTATTACAATATCACAAGAAACGCGACGTGCCTGGCTCGTTAAATTAAAGCTATCTCAGCACATCACGTAAAAACTTCCAAGTAATTTCCAAGTGAGAGACCGGAGATGATAGAAAGTCCAAGGAACGTACGAGGAATATTCATCTTAGAAGGGAGTCCAATTTAAAATTCTGCTCCAGCAATTATGCCAATGATACAAAGTGCAAGCAAAAACTTTTCCTCGGTGGTTTTAATCTTCTTACATTTTTCGGCAATCTGTATGAGTTTGTTGAAGAAAAAGTTAATTCTTTCATCCACGTTTAAGCGATCTTCAGATTTTTAGGAATTTTAGTTTGTTCATGTTGAAGGGAACACTGCGCATGTGCAGCGACATTTTCATCAAGTGCTGGGATGTTACTGAGTATCATTGTCACCAGGATTCTTCGGTCTCCATGGGAGCATTTTGTCTTGTTTCTTGATGCGAATTTCGGAGTAGAATTCAGATTTCTTTGATTTACTTTGTAACTTCACCACCCATGCATATATATACATCAGATACTTATAAAAAAAATGGGGATAACGGAACAAAAAAATGAACATAATGATGAAAAAAGCTATTGAATTTAATTTTCTTTTCTAACTCTAAAATACAAAATGTGCATTTCTGTATGATTTTTCCGTTCTAAGCAATAGTAAATCATTCAATAATGTTACGATAATACGCCCTGTATTATATTTTATTTTAATTCAAATATTAGTCGATGTATTTTAAAATGAAAAAACATTTTTTTAGAATTAATTGTACGGATCAAATAAAATGGAAAACCTTGATGTGAGAAATTTATTTTTCAATGATACTAGATGAAATATCTCGACAACAGAGTGTAATATGATTTTACAGTAAATTCTTTCGCGGAAACCACTTCCGAAATTGGTCTGTACTTATAAGAACATAAATTTGTATTAGCTATATAAAATGGATGCCTCCACAGACGATAAAAATTGTCTAGAATCATAAGTCTTAAAAAGTATTTACTTTATTCTATAACATATTTTACGTCAAATGTTAGATTAATTTTAAAATGAAATACTTGCAGAACTAGGATATTCTAATCTAAGCAAAACAAAGTTAAAACTTTAGAAGTTAAGGTACGAATGTCTGCCATAAAAGGATTAACTAATCACATTTTATCTACAAAATTCCAATACTTTACGCTTTACAATACTTCCAATACTTCCATTCTTTACGCTTTTTCTTTATTACAACTCCATAAAACAAATCAATATTAAGTGCAAAGGACAAATTTCATTTATTTTTTTTAGTATACATGTCAGCAGATTTTCTCTTTTCCGTGCTAAAAAGTTCTGTTAGGTATGGGAGATTACATGTAAAGATGACATACTATTTCAGATATTAATACTATTGGGTTAGCAAGAAAGTAATTTCGGTTGTACAAATAGATAGAGTTACGTTAGTTTTATTATTTTTCTCTCAATCTTAATTTTTTTTCTTTTGTGGTTTGGCAGCTGACACTTTTAGGTTGCTATAAAAACACATTCCGTTTATTTTTCTTTACAGCTGTTAGTTTATGGTCATTTTTAACATAAAACGCAAAAATAAACATTTTCAACATATTTTACTTCTTTATTTTCCTAAAGGCAAGAAAGGAGTTGAGACTCACAAAAAGGTATCTGAAGTTTACGGTGTTGACTGCTTAACGGCACAAATGTGTCCGAATTGGTTTCAAAATTTTCGTTCTGGAGATTTTTCACCTGAAGCTGGGAAATGTTTTGGACGACGTTCTGAAGTTGATGATGACAAAATTAAAGCCATCATTGAATCGAATCGTCATATAACTGTGCCACAGACTGCAAAAAAAGTTTACATGTATCATTTACAACAATTTAAAATCACATCAGATGTCTTGGACTGCATAAGAAGCTCGATGTTTGGGTTCCGCATGAATTCAAAGAAATTCACTTAACACAACGAATCAATATTTGCGGTACGCATTTCATACGCAAAGCAGTCGACCGCTTTTCGAAACGAATTACTGGTGTTAAAAATGGATCGTCTACAATAACACTAATAGAAAAAATTTGATGTGTGCACCACGTGACTTGCTTGTACGGAATATTAAATTATAAGTATTTTTCCTTGCATTTCATTTAAACTTATTGGATTGAATTAAATCTACTTCGTTAATAGCGCATAAACCACAATAGAATAAATGCACGCTTTAAAATTCACTGTATTTGTTTACCATAGCGGCACTCTGGCGCGAGGTTCCCTTAATAGCGTTACATCTCATGCATTTTATAGCTCAGAAAGCACAAAAATTAAATATATCACCTGAAGAATTATCTATTCGTTGCCACGTGTTCTACTCAAATGCTATAATAACTCTAAAACGATGTAAAAAGAAATTAAAGAAACACAAAAGAAAAGAAAAGAAACAGTTTTTCACAGACGATTCAGTATTTCTGATTCTCACTTCGCGACATGGCAAAAATACATAAAAACTCAAAATATCTATAGTAAAAATTACGAAGTAAATCTTAAACGCTTATTTCTTCGAATAAATTCCAAAATGGATTAAGCCTGATCTCATTCCAAATAATAAAAGAAGGCGTTATCTTTGTGGTTGCGAAGCTTAGTTTCTATAGATTGGCAACAAATCCACTATTCTGCCAAGTTTCTTCAAGTGTCAACAAATATAGTGCTCTTTTCGTAAACATAATTAGGCTTAGCCGCACTTAAACAACTTTTAAATTGCTGATAATTCTACAAATAATTTCATGCAGATTTACTAAAGGCATAAAAACCTAAACAGGAAGATAAGAAGAACATAATTCAATCATTTTTAAAGCAAAAAATACACAATTTACAAACATACACGAAGAAACTGAGATCACTGAGCCGAGTACCAGAGAGGATATATATATACATAATATTTATATACTTTTGGTGCGGCCGATTGCAGCCAAAATGAAGGTGCCCAACTATATATTATTGCAGTCTTACATACGAAATTTCAACGTTCTGAGGCTACTTGTTTTTGAGTTATGCGAGATAGATACGTACGTGCTCACAGACGCCACGAAAAAATGTCTTCAGAATCCATTTGAAATCAGTTTTATATTTTAAGGGAAAAGAGTCCTTTATTCTGTTCTTAGGTACGGATGCCACGGGAAAACATCGTTAAATTGCATTCGATAGCTGTCAAAAAGGATATTTTCGTTGAAATATGATACCCAAATTTTTCGCGATTACAATACTTCCTTTTTACTTCGTACAAGGAAGTAAAAAAATCATATCCAAGCACGATGAAACATCATATCGAAAGCTGAATTGCATCAGAAAGTTCATGCTGTAAATTTGATGAGATTACAAAGGTGTTTGTGCTGCTGTGTATTTTAAGCTGCTTCCAAGCAACTAAATGATCAACACAGATGTTTACCAACAACAACTTAGGAAATTAGAGAAAGCAATAAAAGAGAAAAAGCCAGAACTTGGAAATCGCAAAAGAATCATTTTCCTCCACGACAATGCGAGGCCTCACACATCTTTAGAACATGTACGAAATTATTGAAGCCTGTCTGGGAAATGATATCGCATCTCCCATATAGACCTGAACTTGAACCATCGAACTATCATTTATTTCGAAGTTTACAAAACTTATTAAATAGCAAAAATGTCAGTAACAACGTAGACCTCAAATCGCACTTAGTTGAATTTTTTGCTAACAAAGACCAGATTCTGTGAGGGCCCAATCACGAAGTTACCGGAAAGATAGCAAAAGGTCATTGAAGAGAATGGAAGATATTTTGGGGGGATTTATTTAGAAGTTAATTTTATTTTGAAGTAAACTTTCATATTGCTCTTGCTTTCAATCCACACTTTCTTGGCAGAATAATATTTCAGTTTCACGTCTTACGCAAAGTAGGGTAGAAAGATACTCTTTAATCTAGTGTCTGAGTTACTTCAGACATTACTATTTTACGGCCGTACATTTGAATTGCTGGTTTGTCCACGTCAGTGGCTACGCTTCGGAGACCTGTACTATGACCGCGAAGGAGAAAAGGATCTTGGGTACTTTTGAACACAAGGTCTTGAGAAGAGTTTTCGGAGAATTTAGGAAAATGGTTTCTGGCAAAACTGAAATATATAATGTATTTCCCGCCTTCTTAGCATGCCTTCGTGGTGTAATGGCCAGCACACTCGGCAGTTGTTCGAGAGGTCCGAGGTTCGAGTGCCGGCGAGGGCACTGCACATTTGTCATGACTCCTGCTTAAAAAAAATCCTAATGTCTCTACAGTGGCGCCCGAACTAAAAAAAAGGCGGTGGATGATGATTCTCCGCCAGCAGGATTTGGCGATTGGATCCTCTAATTCCCAGTCGCTCTTTAAATGGGGAAGTATATAGGCTATTTCTCCCGCCTTCTTAGCATGCCTTCATGGTGTAATTCTCAGTACACTCGGCGCCGATTCGAGAGGTCCGAGGTTCGAGTCCCGGCGAGAGTACTGCACATTTTTCATGTCTCCTGCTTCGACAAAACCTTATGTCTTTACAATTATGCCGTATGTTTAAAGAGCCATATGTTGTTCATTACATTAAAATAAGCCACCTCAATTGGGCCGAGCATGTTATCCATATAAACGGCAGTAGCATGCTCAAAGAATTCTTTTCGGCTAGAAAAGTAACGCAAGAACAAAAGGAAACTCTAGAATTCGATAGATGCAGATGAATGCTGTAGAGCAGGATTGCTTTGTCCGTAAAACTAAGAATTGGAGAAGTTTGGCTGCTAGTAGAGGTGGTTGGAAACGTCTAGTTTAGAAGGCCTTGGTCCACCGTGGGCTGACGAGCCATAGATGATGACGAATGAATCTTTATTTTGTAACCATGCATATCATAAATAAAGGTAAATTCGTGAGTATTTTTGTTATTGTTTGCCATACAAATATGTAAGGCTATTAACCAGTTATTATGATTTTGGTCTTTACTATAGCTTCTCCTTTCCGTACTCCTCGCCAGGATGCAAATTCATTTAAGTATTTAAGTTAAAAGTTTTTGGATCTCGAAAGAGATTGTTTCTGGCATTTTAGCGCTACATGGTTAGTTTCTGGCAGCTGTAGCAGTTGCAATCGCTGGACTTTGCGGTTTCTCGTCGCCGATACTTTAAAGCTAAGGAACCGGTAAATTTATTGAGCTAGGTTCTAGCTTACTATTTAATTGTGTACTCTTTGACAACTGTTCAATGTTTAAATTAAATTGACTGCTCTATTTATTTGCAGCACCATCAGCTGTGGTCATTGGTAGCACAAATTCCTGCTTTTATTTTCAAAGGTCTCTTTGAATAAAAAGGTTGTTTTTACAACATTCCTAGGACTTTGTCATTTACCTCACACATAGCGATAGCTGGCTTCACGTCTTTTACAGTTATAGAAGTAAAATAACACTCAAGTAATAATCCTATAAATATAAAAACACTGTTTATACATTTTTTGTGAGATAATCTACGTTCCTTATCGATTCGGATGTAGCGAACAACCGGATACAGCAAACCAAACTTCCGGTCCCATGAAATTTGTTACATAGGGGTTTGAATGTATGTCTTGCATAGCTGCAACGCATGGAAATAGAAGTGACAAAGTCCGGCGGTGCAAAATTTCTCAGAACTAGTGATGTAAAAATAGCACTGAAGCGTCGGATGCAAAAATAGGTTTGTAATCCTCATTCTCCTGTCACTACTGCTCTTCATTTTCTTCGCATTTTGCTGCACGCGTTTCTTACACCTTGCGATGGTGGAGCTGCAGTATATGCACAGGACAGCATTAACGGCATGTAGAATTTTACTCGTCATTACAACGAGGATTAGTATTTTAAATTTAAATAGTAAAAAACGTAAAATTAAAAAAAAATCCAGTTTCCTGAGGGATTATGGTGCAAAGTTAGCTCGAACAGCTAATAGCTTTAAACCAAGGAGTTAAGTGAACGATATACTAAATCAACCTTTCCCCCAGACACCCTCGACGATTTTATTCTCGATTTAGTTCGAATCGAAAACAGCCTTTAAGGATCATCCACACTTCAGTCTTCCTTTCCCAGCCCCTCGTATAAATGTAAAGAAGGATGAATTTAGTCGAATAATAATCAGATATTTTTTCAAGGACAATTGGCAAAAAGAACTATTTTAAGTTTCTTTGAAAGTGGTCTTTTACAGCAAATTGGATATACGCTGCGCAAAAGAAAAAAAAAAAAAGGTACAGTTCTATTTCTAGCGTTCTACTGGGCCGATTGACGAAATTCAACTTGTGTTTCTCATGTAAGCGCGACTTAGGATATATATTAGATTCATATATAACATTATTCTAACATAGGTATTTTGACACAAAATCAAGCCTTTTCCTGAAATAACATACCTATTTTTTTACATATTTCGATTATACGACTCAAATTATGGCAAGTTTTGTAAAAATCGCAAGAGTAATTTTTAAAATATTAGCTCTCAAAATTTTAGCTCCTTAATGAATTGAATTTGGTATATATTTATTAATATCTGTTTTTTATTAAACTTAATTGATTCCTTCTTTCAGAATTAAAAATTTAGGCTCAATCCAAATAAAATTCACCTATTTTTTATGATTTATTTTTTAAATTTGTATTTTTAAATCATTTCTATATATTTTTCGAAACACATTTTGAATTATAACCTATAAAATTTTTAACATCATTTTAAAGTAGATGTATTTCTAGGTACACCGGCAATAAATTAGTTTTTATTCAAAATTTTCTAAGATATACATAAATTTACATATTGGAGCGATTTGAAATTTGGCATCTTTTTTTGAACGATTATAATACCAAATGTGGTTTATGAATTTTGTTATAATGAATTGCCACAGCTATTTGTAACCTTAAATTTCAAATAATTTTTTACGGAGAATTAATTGTATGGAATTTTTCCCCTCAATAATGCGTAATAAAAATTTATTAATACTATATGAAAAGCTACTTTTTTTAAAAAATATAGATAATTCTGTTCAGATTTTTAATTTTTTTTTAAATTTCTTTCTTTTTTCCTTTTTTTTAAATATTTGTAATAGTAAAATTTTACACTTGCCGTGTTATCGTCTGCTAGTTTACTTTAACTTCATTTAAATCGAACTGTCTAAAACTGAGAACTTTCGTTTGATGTTTTATAAACTGTTTTATTTCTTTGTCATTTAGCAAAAAATCTTTTTAATTAAAATATTTATCGTTTGGACTTTCCTTTAAACTTTATTTATAGTTAAAATGCCTATAAAATGAAAAGCTGTCTGAAGCGCAACTGATGTAATTGATATTTTAAAAAATTTGACAAGAATGCAAAATTTATGGAAGTGTAACAATCGAAAAACCTTAATTTTCTTGTGTGAACTCTGAAAATAAATGTAAAAGAAAATTGGGGAGAAAAGTAAGCAAAAATCTGAAGGGAAATTGGGCTGTTAGAAATATTAAGATGTTTCATGCTTTTGAATATACTTTCAGAATACTTCAAGGAATTTGGGTGTTCAAAGAGAAAACACTTGGACGTGTAACATCAGCAAATACCATCAATTGAGCTTGTACTGAAGGAAAAGACAAAAACGATATCATTGCAAATTAACGCGCAGAGCGATTGGTGTTCGACTATATGGTTGCTATAAATTTAAATTACGCCATAGACCATCATATCGTATCATAAACGGAGAATCCCGTAATTTCTCAGTCGAATTATTTAAAGATTCAGGAATTTATCCAGTGATGTATATGGATGTCATCTAAAGACGTTTTCCCTCTTGATGAAACCAGTCTTTCCTTTCATGTCATGCCTTCAAAATGCCTAGCCTCTAAAGACTGGTAAAGACTCTGACCAAATAGTGATAAAATGGATTGAGCTGGATTATTAAGTTAGGGCAAAGCAGGGCTATCTGCCTAAAAGGAGGAATGCCTTCGTGAAGAACTTTCTAAGAGAAACCAGCTCGTATGCACTTTACACAATAGAAAAACCACGGAAACGCCTATGCAACCAGCCCGTTCGCCGGGTTATGAACTCTGGAGCGAACTACCAGTGTTCAACGACTTTGCCGCTCGGCCGTTGTTGGCCCTTATGAAATGGAAGGCGATAATTTTATTTAAAACGAATGTCAGAAATACCAAGATGTTTCGAAAAGTTGGATGCTTTTTAATATACTTGCAGAATGCCAGAAGAAAAAGAACAAGTCATTAAGAAGAAAAAATAAATTTTTTCATAAAATTTAGTACTTTTTTTAATTTAAAACTTTTTTAATCTTATGATATTTGATTCTTGCGATTTCAAAAATAAAATTTTGACTAAAATATGAATAACATTTTAAGAAACTAAATATAGGATGATAAAATTGTGTTAAGCAATGGTCACAATGATAAAACTGTTTAAAGCAATGTATGAAGTCATCCCAAGTTAAAATGTCGGCTATACTTATTTATTTATTTATTATTCCGCCTGCTTCACCTCTCAATGGGCATTACAGGCCAGTCATGTTATCCTGATCGTTGCACCAGCAACCTGAGTCGGTTATTCATCTCTCTTATTTATATATCTTTTCTGAACGGCCCATTGAAAGGCGTGTCAACTGTGCTTTACTGTATTATCTTTTTTAATGTATGCAGTTTTCAAAGGCATCGTAGTCTGGGTCACAAAGTATGCTTTCGAAACAAACGCAATTCAAATAAATAAAATAAAATTCTGGAAAATTTTTATATTAATAAATATATTTAAAATGCGCAGTACGAATGATAAAATGACCTAAAATAATAACTATGACTAAAAAATATAGCATAAAGAAAACTATTTGAAAAAAAAATAATAAACGCTGCATCTTTTATTTAAACTACGCGGCCGAATGAGTAAATAGAAAATTTTAAAACAGTTCTTTGAAAGAAATCATGCAACTTAAACAATTAAAATGAAATTCGAAAAAGGAAAAAAGTCCCTTAAAATAATAACAATTAAAAATATAATATAAAGAAAATTATTTGAAATTAGGGAACGGTTGTGACTTTTTTTCCGTGCACGCTCATGTAAAAAGGGAAAGGAAAATAGGTTGCCATATATTAATAAGTTTGCCAAGTGAACTATTCTTGGCGCAAACTTAAAAAAAAAAAATGCGTTAAAATTTTGAATTTCTCCGTAAATTTCGCACCAAATTTTACAAAATCTAATATCTAGGCATAATTTGAGTCGTAGAATCGAAATATGTGAAAACTTTGGTATGTTATTTCAGAAAAAGTCCGATTTTGTGTCAAAATAACTATGTTAGAACATATATAAATCTAATATATATTTTAAGTCAAACTCTCGAGACATGAAGAACGCAATTTGAATTTCGTCAATCGGCCCAGTAGAACGGAAGATATAGAACTGCCCCCCTTTTTTTCCCCGCAAAATTAATGAAAAAAAATATTATTAATGGCTAAGATATTTCGAGAGACAATAGTAAGCTGCCTTGTGGCAAAACTTAAAAATGAGTGAAATGAAGTTAAAAGCTTCCACTAAAACAATACAAAATGAAACTAAAATATTTGTACAAATATGTTGTTGTTAAGGCAAATCCTCATTTTTCTCAATCACTTTTCTTTAATCAAAACAAGTCTACGAATTTTACAGTAACAAGGAATACGAAACTGCATCTGTCGTGGCCATGAGCCTTCAGCCGCATGTAGATTACACTACGATTTCCTCCACGAAGCTTCAACCTAATTTTGAGGAAAAGTACCCCAAGGGAGGGGTCCAAGAGTCTCCCGTTTATCACTAAACCGCTCGAGAGGACTTCGGCTCACCGTATATTTTAAGTACCCGCATGTCGCACAAACATTACACATTTACAAGCAGTTATGTCTTCTCCGATGTTCGAGGGGCCCTTCG
>KK115399.1:286817-330878 GCA_000611955.2 Stegodyphus mimosarum | reverse complement strand
ATACCGTCTTGTCGGCTATTTATGCAATATTGTTTTCGAATATAATCACACCGGGAGAACATAAACCATGGTAAAAAAGCGCTATGTCGTTCAAAGCAGTGACTTTATATTTGCCGTCCAGACAGTGTAGCGGTTCGTAACGCTGATTGCCGAAGAGCTCGGGTTCGAATCCAGAAGAAGGCATGATGTTGTTAAGCATGTCATATTTGTGCGGCAAGACAACACACAAAATACACGGCGAGCCGAAATCCTCTAGGGAAATTAGTGGTAGAAGAAGAGCGATAACAGACCCTGATCGTTCCCGGGGTGTTCTCTCTCAAAATCAGGGCGTAAGCTTAACAGTTAACTAGGTTCAGCAATATATTAATCACTTCTAGTACTACAGAGGTGCTGACCTAGCATATACCTGTAACTGACTTTACATTCTGTAATTTATAGAAGTGTGTTATGGGCATCACATGCCGTAAATGTTTCCGAATACCTGTATTCTTAAATAATGAAGAATCTGTACATAAACCTTGTTGGAAAACATAAACCATTATGGAAAATTGGTGACGTCTAAAAAGCCACTCAATTTTGAAGACACAAAGTCCTCCACCCGAACATGTGGCATCTCAAGACCAGGATTTTTAACTAATTTTTTATATTATTATTTCATTTATATTTTCTGCGATCTCAGATTAAACACTCAGCCTAAACACTCTAAAAGCAACATGTTGCCACTGTTTCAAACAATTTTATCTTCAGTGCGCCGGTATGTTGCCATTCGGCAAAGTGTAAGATATTTATTTTTCAAATTTAATGAACAAATTCAGCTATTTAAAAGTAACGTCTTGACACATCTAAATATGAAATACTTATACCTTCCATGCGCCAGTGTGTTGCCATTCTACAAACGCGGCTAGTTAAAAAAAACTGAGTAAATATTTCCATTTTAATAAAATAGCCGATTCAATTTTTTGTTCACGAATGCGCTCCTATCAGTTTGCTAGAATAGCTGTTTTTACTTTTTCAACCGTAAAAAGTAAGAATGGAGAGGATCAGAGGAAAAGCTTTATTCTTTACAACATTTTTTGATTCTAAAAACTTAAGACGATTATATCCACATCGAAGGAAACGGAACAATGGAACTTAAGATCCAGTCACTTCGCTTTACCCTGAACTGCAACCAAAACAGCTTTTTAATTTATTATGACAACTTAATACCCCTTGCGTTTAATATTTCGTGAATATTTCTTACAGTCAAAAATTCATGAACATATTTTACGGTTAAAGAATCATAACAAATGCACTAAATGCAACAAAACAGCTTTGAAGAATGTGTATTTTGATCCATCTGTTTCATATTTCGAATTCGCGGGAATTTAATATGATATGAAAAGTAGAAGGATAATATTACGCCCAGAATGAAAGCAGACAGAAAATATAATTCATTTCTCAATAATAGCAAAAGTATTATGCATTAAAACGTCAAATTTGTTTTCTAGCAGGTTCCTTAAATTGGCACATAAATATCTATCATGCTAGCAATTTTGATAATTTATTGCATAGACTGTTCGCAAATAAACCGCGAAAGTGTGAATATATTTTATTGCACGTAATTTATTCGTGGTAGGTAACTATTTCCAAAATTTAACCAACATTAATTGACGAATGCATTTTAGTATTAATGAAAATGTTGTCCATTCACTTACACATTAAAGGAATTTTGATTTTTCATTTTATGCGTGAAGATTAATTTCTTGTTCTAGAAATGTGCAGAAGACCTAAATCCCATGCATATTTCTAAGACATCTTAAAGATACTTTTTAAAAAATATATATATTCGAAAATTTAACATATCTCAAATAATAATCTCAGTTTGTCTTCATATCTTCGAGAGACTCTATTTCCTAACTAACAATTCATATTTTCTATGTTTCATAGCAATATAGCGGCACCACAAATTGGTCCGTCTATACCTCCAAGAGGGTACGAGATGCAATTTCAAAGCGGGATGACAAAAAGATGGCTTGTGAAGAGTGATAAATCATATTATCAATTTCGCACTCTCTTTACAACCATAACTCTAACATTTCTGAGACACGGGCAGATAAAATGCACTAAAAGCAATTATTTGTTAGACATGTAAAAGTTGAACACTTTTATATAGGCAGACGATAATTTGTGTCATTGATTGCAATTTACCTGTAGTAGAATAAATTTTGAAAGAAAAGAAAATGGATCTGAAGCGAGAACAAAATTGCATTATTTTTTTAAATGGGGTTAATTATGCAAGAACATGGAATTAGAACATGGAAACATTCAATTAGAACATGGAAATGAAGCTCCATCACGCGCAATGGTATTCAGGTGGTTTACAGAATTTCATGCGAGTTCAAATTTTCTTCTGTACGAAGAACATACATGAAATCCTTTCTAGCTGTGATCCCAGAAAATATCCACCATATGAAACATTTGAATCAATGATATTCGCTGAACATACCAAATGATGCAGAAGGAACTTAACACTGGATCTGAAGTTATATATAAAATTATTCATAAAGAACTGGCCCACCAGCGGCCGAGCGGTAAAGACGCTGAACACTGGTAGTTCGGTCCGAGGTTCGAATCCCGCGAACGGGCTGGCTGCATGGGCGTTTTCGTGGTTTTCCCCATGTGTAACGTGTATACGAGCCCTTAGAAAGCCCTCCACGAAGGCATCCCTCCCTTTAGGCAGATAGCCCTCGTGTGCTTTGCCATAATTGAATAACCTAACCACATAACCACATAAAGAACTGTATGTGAAAAATATTATAGTATATTAAATAGTGTATATTTTTTAAGTATAATTCAGGGCTCTAATATTCGGTGACAACAATTTGAAAAGTGATTCAGACTTTTATAGAGAACCAACGCAAAATGCCAAAACGAAATTAACAGCCCTTCTGGGCTAAAGTCCATATGGTCTTTAAAAAAAAGAGGGAAGGGAATCTCCAAAAAACAGTATATATGTTTCATCAGCGGTTATGATTTCAGAAGGAATGCGGTGTCTACCATCATTAAATAATTTTAAGGTATTAAGTAATTTTAAGGTTAATTTAAAAATTTAAGGATTCCGACACGCGCTGGTTTTTGGTTTTCGATTAATTTACGAGGCACAGAACGACAAAATTACTGAGTTTTTAAGACCTAAGCACATACAATACGCATGACAATCGATACGTAATGTGTTTTTAAGGGCCGTTTTGTTGTATACACTAAAAGGTGGCGCCCGTGCCGCAACGAGTCTTGCGTCGTGTCCCAGCATCCCTTGGAAACACCTGTGCCCAGTTGCAGCTGCGTAAGTCACCTGAACGGTCTTTTCTGTGTCTTTAAAATGTTGAAGATTATCGAATAGCCCGCCACATGCGATGTACGGTCAGTGATGAAATTCACCGGCAGATTTGTGAAGTTTACGGATTTTACTGAACTCTTTGGCTGGGAAGTTTTGAGCCAACCCCCTACAGCCCAGACCTTGCACCGAGAGATTTTCATCTTTTCCGCTATCTCGAACATCATCTCGGCGGCAACCACTGCAACGATGACGAAGACTTGAAAACGCCCCAACATCTTGGTAACCGGAGCAGGCGGCATGTTTCTATGACGAGGGTATTCAAAATCTAGTTCTAAAGTATAATAAGTGTTTAAACAAACTTAGCAACTGCGTACGTGCGTAGAATCTGAAAATAAATTTGGTTTTTGAAAATTTTCTTTCGTTTGGTCTTTATTTTCAAACAGCCCTTACTTAAAAAACGTCTCTCGTAATTTGGATTATCCGTACGTTTCAATTATCCGTGACCAGCTTTCCCGGCGGATAATCGAGAGTGCATGGTATAAGAAAGTAATGAAGTTCCCAATTATTTCCTTATGAAATGAGCAACCTACATTTCTGCCTGTAGAAAATACTGACAGATTCACTCAGCGCATAGAAAATGATAGTGCTAGAAACAAATGGCACTTTTGATTCGCCGCGAAATCCATACGATTCTTTGACCATTTTAATTTAAATCCTTGATGCCTCACATTAAAGAAGAGCGTTTTCACTATCTAGAAACATTTCACTTGTTTAAGTCCTTGAGGTTGTTTAATTCCTTGTTTAAGTCGCCCAACCGATATAGTGGTTAGCGTCGCTGACCGCCGTGGGTTCGAATCCCGGAGAAGACATCAATTTTTGTAAATGTATAGTGTCGCTGCGGCATGGCGGCACTTTAAATATGCGGTGAGCCGAAAGTCCTCTCGTGTGGCTTGGTGGAAGGGGAGAGGGGTGGAAGACCTTCGGACCCGTCCCTCCGGGGCGCTCTCCATCAAAATTTGCAGCGGAACTGAGCCATATCGCACTGTCACCTGTAAGGTGCTCAAAGCTGTTGCCAAAGACAGGCGTAATCTTGCGCTGCTTGCCACGAGGAATTCGCAGACTTGGGCTGACTATACGTCAGACAACGGAGCATAAGCAACAACAAGTCCTTGAAGGAAAATTTTGACCACCATGGGATTTCAGGCACTCTTTCGATATCAAATTTCAGTGAAAATCAAACATAACACATATATGATGTGTACGTCAATTTACAATTACATAAATGAACCCTTTTTGGCGAAGCTATGAAGCAGATAGGTTCAATGACCTTCTACAAATAAAAATTCATAGACTTTCTATAAATAGTTTTTCTCTTCAGCTGCAAATTCTGCTGAATATCTGAAGAAATGACTCATATTTAACAAAAATAGGTCAATTTGAATCATATTTTAACTTTCATTTCCAGTATTCCAGAGTTTGTACATCCCTTATTACACAAATTAATTAAAATTTAAGGTACATGTGTTTTACTTTGAGGAACACTGACAACATAGCAAACTATAGACAATGTATTTAGCTAAAGATCTTTTATTTATTTTCTATTATAAGAATATATTGGAACAAAAAATGGAAGTAAATTAAAAGCAATCTACACAACTGAATAACATTTGCAGTATACTATTTCCAGTGGTTAAGACCATTAAATGCAGGTAATTCGACCTCGGTTGGAATCCAGGCGAATGGGCAGACTGAACTGTTGTTTTTCCCCGTGTGTAACACCAATATGAGGCAGTACTCCTTAGAAAGTCATTCCACGAAATCATCATTTTCCTTAGGCAGACAGCCCTTGTGTGTTTTACCATATTCAGATAACTTAATTATTTCTTTATAATAGGCATTTCAAGGCCATTTCTTCACTTTTGCCTGGCCTCGTAACCATGACAATGACTACTGCGGAAAGTAGTCGAATCCTAATTTGTAAAAATTCCCTAATTTCCTCTGTGCGGTGATGTTTTTACGATCCCAAATGAGGATAGGATCGTTACAACACTGAAAACAATAAATGAAGACGATTTCGTAACGGGGGTATTGAAAAAAGAACAAGTTTTAAAATGCATTAGAACGACTTCATTACCTTTTTCTTTCGAAGTTTTATTTCAATGATTTCATATACTTTAATTGCTTTTCGCCGTGATTAATAATAAGCAATGTTAAATTGTAATATTATGAAAAATGTATTAAATTTTAGGAACGATATAGCAAAAACTCAGCCATACAATCCATTCCTTCAGTAAAAACCTCATTACGCACCCTGAAAGGCGTTTTTTTTTTTTTCATTTCGTAATAAAACCTTTACTTCAAATCCAATGCGTAGAAAATGCAGATGTATATTCACTACGTAATCAAATTTATAAATACGGCATCATCTATTCATTAGCCGATGCTAAAAAAAATTTATGAATGAATCTTCCCCCGAGGCTTAATAAATCACGCATGTACTCTAAAATGAATGCTTACAAAAGAAAAAAAAAAATCCGCGCACATGCGCAAACACAACAACGTGCTAGAGAAAGCTGGCGCCAAACAAAAGCTCAGAGGGCAAATTCTATTGGAAGAAAAATTAAATTTGACTCTCTCGCTGTATAATCATTCTTAATTGTATTATATTTTTGTTTTAGTATCACTGCTGTAAATCATTCCGAATTAATATTAGCTTTTACAGCAACTTTGAGGAGTTTTCTAATTTAAAAGTTTTTCTTTGAAATGTAAATTCGTAACATTCTGTTCGCAATGATTACTTTAATTCTTCGGAATTTATACGGCTTTTAAAAATTTTATTCCGTAAAACACATTAAGATAATTTACAGAAGTTTTAGAGAAATTTACAAAAATATTTACATAAATTTTATTCTACAAAAAAGAGAACATAAATGCAATGGATAGAAATAATTTGTATAATTAGATTCATAAAAATTGAAGAGCTAGACGTATTATAGCTTTGCTTAAATCATTATGCAAACTGCGGGTGCTATATCTCCCGTTCTATTGGGCCGACAGACAAAATTCAAAATGTGTTTTCCCTGTCTCGTAAGCGCGACTTAGGATATGTATTAGATTTATATATAGCATTGTTCTAATATAAGTATTTTGACACAAAATCGGACTTTTTCTGAAATGACATGCCAATCTTTTTCCATATTTCGATTCTACGACTCAAAGTATGCCAAATTTTGTAAAAATCAGATGAGCAGATTTTTATAAAATTAGCTCTCAAAATTTTAGCTCCTCAATGTTCATTCAATTTGGTATGTATTTATTAATAACTCTTTTTATTACACTTACTTTATTCCTTCTTTCACAGTTCGAAGTTTAGGTTCACTCCAAATAGAATTCACCCATTTTTTATAATTTATTTTTAAAATTTGTAGTTTTAAATAATTTTTATAAATTATTGGAAATCATTTTGAATTATAACCTATAAAATTTTTACCACCAACTTAAAGTAGACACCTACAAAAAATCAGAGCTTTTTATTCAACATTTTCGAAGCTATACGTAAATTTATATGTTGGCGCGTTTTCAAATCTGGCATTTTGTTGAAAGCGATAATAACATCTAATATGGTTTACGCACTTTGCTAAAATTATTTGAAAGTAGGAACGATGTGACTTTTTTCCGCTCCTGCACAACGGAAGGGATAGGAAAATAAGTTGCCATCTATTAAGAAGTTCGCCAAGTAAATTATTCTTGGCGCAAACTGAAAAAATTCGCCAAGTTAAATTTTTGAATTTCTCACCAAATTTTACAAACTTTAATATTTAGGTATAATTTGAGTCGTAGAATCGAAATATGGAAAAATTTGGTATATTATTTCAGAAAAAGACCTATTTTGTGTCAAAATACCTATGTTAGAACAATGCTGTCTATAAACCTAATTTATATCCTAAGTCGCGCTTTCGAGACATGAAAAACGCAATTCGAATTTCCTCAATCGGCCCAGTAGAACGGGAGATATAGAACTGTCACCCCTCCCCCCTTTTTTTTCGCTGTGTGCAGCACCACCTTGCCAAGCAATGCTGCCACCTTTCCAAAAGTGTTGACCCTGGCGTTTTAAAATAGGGATATTTAGCAATATAAAAAATTTTCCCTTTTTTTATTTTACTTATAGTGAGAAGACAATATTATTTATTTTTATTATTTACTGTATTTTTTATTAATATTGTTATTATTTTATTAGGTTTATTACCACTTTATTGCTTTATTTTTTATTTATTATTTATTAAAAATAATTAATTAATTAATTAATTTTAAAATTAATAAATTGCTTTATCTAGCTTTGCTTTATAAAAAATTCAGTAGCAAGAAAAATTTTATTAAAAAATAAGTTTAAACAACAGCAAGAAAGAAATTATGAATTTTAACTTTTTACTTGTTTATTTTCTTTTCTTTAATTATAATTTTTACATTTATTGCATATAAAATTATGTACATATAAATATTACAAATTTCTTTACTTACCCTGAATAATGAAAACAGAAATTAAAATCTTGGAAACTGTCACATTCGTTTTACGTTACTTGCAGGTTACAAATTTAAAATTATAATTTCTCTCTCTCCTGACGTTATGTAAGTTTGCGGGGGATGAAATTATAGTCATAATCCTTTAAAATAAAATATTCAGACTCTTTTAACAAGTATTTTTGCAAATTTATATTATATTATTTATTTTGTTCATCATAATTTCAAACCTTTCACGTAAACAGGACAAATTAGTTGATCCAAACCATGAATCTAAAAAACGGATTGTCCTGGTGAAAATTGACCTGGTGGTAACAATGGTGAGAAACACATAAAAATTAGTTTAATGTATTAGAAATTGTTTAATACTGCGATTTGAACATTCATTTCTTTTACCATTTCTCAAAATTTTTACCATAGATATCGAGACGGTTTTTCAACCAATGCCCAAACAGCACCAGAACGCTCGCAACACGTTCAAAAAGCTTGTCGTTCGCTCTATGTGTAGCACGTGCATTTCGTAGTACACGATAGAATGTGCATGCTATAACCGCATTCTTAGAACATACATTTTAACGTACAACGCCGGTACTTTTCGAAACGTTCCTAGCATGGACAACTAAGTATGTTCTATATGACGTGCTAAAGTAGTACGTGTTACAAGCGTCTTCTTAGAACGTGTATCTCAATGTACAATTACTGGTATTTTTCAAAACATTTCTAGCATATGCTATAAAATGACGCGTTATTGACATTACATCAAGAACAATTACCTAGCTGGTAGGCAGCGATCAAATTAGTCATTTTGGACACGCATCTTAGTTAATAATAATAATTTTTTTTTTTTGCTGCGGTAAAAAAAAAAAGATATTTGTTTCAAAAATAGTATAAAAATGTTACTTAAAAATTATACAGTTCATATTAAATTGCGTTTGTTTTATAATACGTTAAAATACATATTATTTTTTTAATGTTCCCGAGATATTTCCAGAAATCGTACATAAGTATATAAAAAAAATTTGATGTGTAACCGCATAACTTCTCTGTACGGAATATTAAATTTTATCCATTTTTTGCTGCATCTCATTTAAACTTATTTCCTAGAATTTCATTAGAGATATATTTCTCAATCAGGTTGTTGATAAATTCCCCATAACATTAACTGTAATGCCGAGAGAGGGCGCTTCTTCTGCTTTTGTTAATGAGTAAGTAGAGGAGTTTGAGATGTGAACCGAGGTATACTGAACCTTCGATGCAAGTTCTGCTGTTTTAATAAATAAATATAATGTGGCAATCTTTCTTTGTGATGAAAGAGGAGTTTTTAATCTTGAACCCTTTTTATTATGGTGAACCAGGCCGGGAAGATTGTCGTTTGTTTCAAAATGCAATATAATTTGATGTTCTTCGAATGTGTTTCGATTTCATATAGTGTATGCCGATTGTGTTCGTTCTGAAAAATGAAAGTTTTCTCCTGATTCAATGAATTGGATACTCTACAATTGGATGTGAATTTGGGTAAGATTATTAAATCTTAATCTGCAACAAGGTAAGCTTCACTATTCTTTATTGTTAAATATGAATCTTATATTGCAAATTACTTCTAACTCCTCTTCTTAACGTTCTAAAATCGAAAGAGAAACTTAGTTAAAGAATATCAAGTTAATTTGAAAGAATAGAAATTGATTTCAAAATGGAAATAGCAAAGGCTAAACGAACTGCATTAAGATCTCTTACAACAAGATTAATTTCTAAAATCGAAAGTAAAATATTAGAAAATGAAATAGAAGAAGAAGAGTTGGAAGAACTTTCAGAACAACTAAATTTGAAGTCTAAACAACTAAAAGAAATTGATTCTGAAATCCAAAGTCAAATTACAGATGTTAAAGAAATTGAAACCGAAATTATTAAATGTGATGAGTATCATGAAAAATTGATTAATTGTACATGTAAGTTGAAAGTTGCTATTAATAAATGCAAACCAGTTATACAAAGAACACATCAACAACCTGTTAGTTTGTTAAAATTAGAAAAACAATTTGTTAAATTACCTTCATTATCAATAAGAAGATTTGATGGTGATCCTGCCGATTGGCAAAGATTCTGGGACCAGTTCGAATCTTTGATACACAAAAATGAAGATTTATCTAACGTTGATAAATTTAATTATTTACATTCATACTTAACTGGAATAGCCGCGAATGCAATTAAAGGTATTACGCTGACAAACAACAATTATGACGCAGCTATAGTAACTTTAAAGGAAAGATTTGGGAAAAGAACTTTAGTTATTAATTCTCATTTAACTAAGTTGCTGAATCTAACACCTGTTAGGAAATCATCAGATGTCTCTTTGCTTAGAGAACTGTTAGATACTTGTCAAACAGAAGTTCGTAATTTAGAAGCATTAGGGGTAAATTCAGAAACTTATGGATCTCTATTGTGTAATATACTGATTAAATTACTACCGCAAGATATTGTTCTAGATATTACTAAAAAATGCGAATCAGATGAAGATTGGAAGGTTTCGAGAATAATTAATATTCTAAAAACGGAAGTTGAAAGTAGGGAAAGAACATTATTTCTAATAAAGAACAAGCATTCAAATGAATACGAAACAAAATTCCAAACCCCATCAGGAAGAATTAGTGATACAAATGCAAAGTTACAAAACCGAAACACTTTCGTGAAGATTCAGAACACACCTTCGGCGATGTCATTTAGTACCGCACACACTATATGCATATTCTGTTCTGCGCCACACGATTCGTTTAAATGTAAAATGTCACCACAAAATAAATTAGAAATTTTAAAGAATACTAAACGCTGTTTTAAATGTTTCAGAATGTATCATATTAGTAAAAACTGTTATTCTAACAAACTTTCTTGTTTCAAATGTAAAAGTGGAAGTCATCATAGTTCCATTTGTTTGGGTAATAACCGAAATAATAATTCTGCAAAAATTAATCAAACGAATAAGCCTGAAGATAAATGTAAAGAATCACTGAACTTAAATTGTGATGCTGAGAATATTCAAATGTCAAATAATTCTAATTCTGAAATTGTCAGTTCAGTTTCACAGTGTAATGCTAGCATGACATGTTCAAAAAATGTTTATTTACAAACATGCACAGTTGTTGCGAAATCAGAGTTTAACTCTAAAATTGCCAGGATTCTTTTGGATAATGGATCCCAAAAATCTTTCGTAAATGAAAATTTAGCGAATATTCTTAAACTAAAACCTATTCGCTATGAGCTACTTTCTGTTTATTCCTTTGGAATGCAACAAGCAACACAGAAAAAGTATCCAGTTGTAGAATTCGAAATTAAAGCGAGGAATAACGCCCACACATTCAAGATCGAAACACTCGTCATACCATGCATCTCTGGCGCCATAATTTCCCCTCCGAATAAACAAATATCAGAATTTATGACTAATCGTCATTTGGAGCTAGCTGACTCATGCTACGGAAATAAATATTTGGATGTTCAAATCCTTATAGGATCAGATTACATCTGGGAATTTATTTTAGACGAAAAAATCGCAATTAGCAAGCATATAGGCGCAATAAAAACTGTCTTTGGATGGGTAATTACTGGTTCAGAATTTAGAAAAGAGGAAGCTTGTTCACAAAATATTGCCGTTATGAAGAACGCGGTAATAAATAATGACATCAGAACATTTTGGGAATTGGATTCTATTGGTATTTTGACAGAAAGTGAAGAATTGTCTATGAAAGATAAACAAATAATTGATCAATTTGAAAATTCTTTATCCTTTAATAACGGTAGATATCAAACTAAATTGCTTTGGAAATCTAACCCTGATGAATTAAATAATAATTTTCAAATTGCGAAAAGGCGTTTTGAGATTTTAAAAGCTAAATTGGATAAAGATATAGAAGTGCGTGAAGAATACACAAAAATAATTGAAGAACAGCTACAAAATGGAATTGTTGAAGTATATGAGAATAAAGATCTCGAATCAGGTTATTACATGCCCCATAGAGCAGTGATAAGACCAGATAAAGAAACTTCTCGCGTTAGAATTGTTTTCGATGCATCAAGTAAAGGAGAAAATTCTAAATCCTTAAATGATTTGTTAGAAGCTGGACCTAATTTAAATCCTAACATATTAGATGTTATTCTTAAATTTCGAGAACACAATATCGCTTTTTCCGCTGACATAGAAAAGGCATTCCTCATGATAAGTATTGCCGAGGAAGATCGTAAATACTTAAAATTCTTTTGGTTTCAAAATGATAATTGGAAATCGTTCAAAATTATGAACATGACACGTTTACCATTTGGGATTACTACCAGTCCATTCATTCTAGCAGCTACAATAAAACACCATATTAAAAAATACATCACTAAAAAACCCGAAAGTTATGAAATGCTCAATTCATCTTTATATGTTGATGATTTGTATTATGGAGCAAATACAGTAGAAAGGGCGTATCAGCTGTCATCGGATGCAGTAACTATTTTAAAGTACGCGAGTATGAATTTACGTAAATTTAATACAAATTCTAAGAAGTTAAAGGACATGTGGTTAAAAAATGGTTTATCCATGAATGATTCCGCTACACAAGCTAAAATTTTAGGTCTTAATTGGGATACAGAAAACGATTCTATTAGACTAGATTTAAAGTCTTTAGAATCATCTTTAATTAGCTGTGTGTCATATACTAAAAGAACAGTGTTACAAGTTGCAGCTAAAATCTATGATCCTACTGGATTTATATCTCCGTTTGTGATTAGAATTAAAATCCTGCTGCAACAAATTTGGGTAAAAGGTCTTGATTGGGATGAGCAACTTCCAAAAGATATTGAAACTGAATTTCAAAAATGGCTCGCAGAAATAACTCATTTACAAGGGATGTCGATTGACAGAAAATATTTTCAGAATGTTAATAGGCTAAATAGTGACATTTCTTTACATATATTTTGTGACGCAAGTAATAATGCATATGGAAGTGTAGCATATTTTAGATACATAAATAAGTTTGGTGAAATTAAAACAAGTTTCATCTTATCGAAAACTCGAGTAGCTCCTCTTAAAAGCTTAACACTACCCCGGTTAGAATTGATGGGAGCAGTTACTGCAGCAAGAATTGCAAAATATCTAACTAAATTATTTAATCATATTTGTCAACATGTATATTTCTGGACAGACTCACAGATCGTATTACATTGGATCAAAGGATCTTCTAGGAACTGGAAACCCTTTGTCTCCAATAGAGTTGCAGAAATTCAAACCTTGACGAATCCCACTAATTGGAAACACTGTAGCGGTAAAGAAAATCCCGCAGACTTATTAACCAGAGGTTTGAGCGTGAATTATCTGAAGAATTGTTCACTTTGGTGGTATGGTCCAGAATGGTTACAAAATCAGTGTACTAATTGGCCAATTCAACAGAATTTTGACATAGAGAACGATGAACAATTAGAACGCCGTACTAAGATATTTGTTTGTGACGTTATTGTGAAAAAAGATGAACAACTATTAGACATAAGAAAATTTAGTAGCGTGTTGAAATTTCTGAGAATTGTGGCATGGATCAAACGTTTTGTTGCTAAAGCAAGAAAACTATCAGCTAATAGTGGACCATTAAGTGCTTCTGAAATTCAGGATGCTGAAGTATTTTGTGTTCGCAAAGCTCAGATGGATTTCTTCACACCTGAAATTAAGGCACTTCAATCTGGCAAATCAATTTCTCCGAGCTCTAGTATATTCAGCTTGGCACCATTTCTTGATAAAAACCAAATTCTTCGAATTAAAGGAAGACTAGAAGGTACTGAGTATACAGTCGACGAAAAACATCCAGTTCTTCTTCCTAAAGACTCCAGATTTACTGAATTAATTGTAAAAAGAGAACATAACAACGTTCTACATGCAGGGGTGGCTACAACTTTAACAAAAATGCGACAGAAGTTTTGGATTCCTAAAGGCCGCCAATTGGTGAAGAAAGTCATAGGAAGCTGTCTGATATGTCGAAAATATGCAGCAAAACCAGCGAAACAAATGACAGCTCAATTACCCAAAGAGAGGATTACAGAAACACCACCTTTTTACGTTACCGGTGTGGATTTCACGGGTCCTGTTTACATTACATCTGGAAATGGGAGTCAGAAGTCGTACATCGTATTGTTCACGTGCGCCGTTACACGGGCATTACATCTGGAACTTGTTTCCAACATGTCTGCAAACAAATTCATTTTGGCCCTCCGACGTTTCATTTCAAGAAGAGGCAACTGTCGTACCTTTTATTCGGATAATGCGAAAACCTTTAGGTATGCTGCTAAAGATTTGCAATATTTTTACAGTATAATTAAAGGACAAGACTTTCAAAATTTTCTAGCAAATGAAGGCTTTACCTGGAAATTTATCGTTGAACTTGCCCCATGGTGGGGAGGCTTCTACGAGAGTCTTATGAAGAGCATTAAGGAACCTCTGAAAAAGATTTTAGGCAGAGCTCAACTAAATTTTGAAGAATTTATGACTGTGTTGACCGAGGTTGAAAATATTGTGAACAGACGACCTTTGACATATGTTTATAATGACTTGCATGAACCTGAACCGCTTACACCGGCTGATTTTCTGTTGATCGGACATACAATTGAATATCCATGTAATTTTGCTGAAATCCTGAATACTTCTCCAACTAGAGAAGGTCTACTGAAACGAAAACAATATCAAACAACACTTCTAAAACATATCTGGAAAAAATGGAAAAATCAATACCTTCTCAATTTACGAAATGCTCATTTCTTCGATACTCCTGAAAGTAAGAAGAATCTTAACGTTGGTGATATAGTTTTACTTGAGGGAACAACAAAATCTAAGTTCTTGTGGAATTTAGGTCGAATAATTCAAGTGTTTAAAGGACGTGATGGTCTTGTTAGATCATGTATGGTGAAAACTAAAAGAGGGGACTTTAAGAGACCTGTGCAGTTAATATACCCTCTTGAACTATCAGACTGAAAATGAACTGAACTATCAACTTTTATTCAATATTTATAGTCTGTGTTTATCTAAATAATTTTTAGTTAATTACTTGAGTTAATTCTAATAATTTACTGTTTATAATTCAAGTTAATATTTACTTTTTGAGTAACTTTTGAATTTTTATACTATTAATTGTTTGTTGATTTTATAGCTTTCTTTTTTTTTTTGCTGCTTATGTTTGCATCAGGTAATGTATCTGATACTGATATGTAAGTAGTTTTCTTACATTTGGTATATTTTTTGTATGCTGATATAGTGATAATTTTGTAAAAATTATCAGGTGGGGAGTGTTGATAAATTCCCCATAACATTAACTGTAATGCCGAGAGAGGGCGCTTCTTCTGCTTTTGTTAATGAGTAAGTAGAGGCGTTTGAGATGTGAACCGAGGTATACTGAACCTTCGATGCAAGTTCTGCTGTTTTAATAAATAAATATAATGTGGCAATCTTTCTTTGTGATGAAAGAGAAGTTTTTATTCTTGAATTTTTTTATTACAGGTAATTCAGATCTCACTTCGCGGCAAGGCAAAAAAACACAAAATCTCAAAATACCTTTATTATATTAAGAATTGAGAAATATAGAAAAATATAAAACACCAAATACATTTAAGACAATTAAAAAAATTAAAATTAAAATTACGAGTTTCTGTGCAAAAACAAGCAATTCAGCCAGTGGGCAAGAAGGCAGATTTTTCGGTGAATAAAACTGAAAGTTTACTCTTGGTTCCCCTCGGCGAAAAGACACTGAAGGTGCAGAAACTGACTGAATTCGCTAGTCTGCTAAGTTTCAAATATAAGCAAATATGGATGCTATGGTAAAAAATTAGGCTTAGCTCCTCTCAACAACTTTTAAATTGTTGATAATTCTACAGCTATTGCATGCATAATAACTGAAGGCATAAAAACATTAAACGGAAAATAAGAACAACATAATTCAAACATTTTGAAAGCAAAAAAAGCACAATATACCAGCATATAAGAATAAAAAATAGTCAGCTCACGGAGCAGTTTAGATTTTATTTATATTTAGTTAGTTTTAGAGTTTATTTATATGCTTTTGGTGCCGCCGACTGCAACCAAAAAAAGAGCGGTACAACTATATGTTATAGCAGTTCTAAATACAAAATTTCAACGTTCTAAGACTATTCGTTTTTGTGTTATGCGAGACGCTACATGCAGACGTCACGAAAAAATCTCTTCTGAATCCATTTTAAATCCTTTTTGCAATCCGTTTTGGGGAAAAGAGTCCTTTATTCTGTCCTTACGTACAGGTGTCATGCAAAAACAACGTTAAATTGAATTCGAGAGCAGTCAGAATGGATATTTTCGTTGAAATATGATACCCGAAAATTTCGCGATTACAATACTTTCTTTACCTACAAGGAAGTAAAAAGGCAAACACGTGCTCAAGAGAATATAGAGTTCTACGACACGCTTTAGATGCACTTTTACACTACATTCTTTATTTGTTGCGCGGAACTGCTGTCAGTATCAGCCTTTAATGTGCGTCATAGAACTGTAACATGTAACTTTATTTTCGTTCAGAGAGTTGTACTTCATGTAAAATGCACGACTAAAGGCTGCATGAACTATAGTCTCAAATGATGTGGATAAAATAGGAGTTATGCGGTCACGACATAAGTTTAAAGTCATAGACCAACCCAAATGGGTTTTCTCCCTCGACTGACGCATTCCCGGCTGTTCCCTTGACCACATCCGGAGGAGTAGGGACGACTTGCAAAAACTTAACAATGGCTGGCTATTGCAGTACGTATAACTTTCACGAAAAAGTTGGTTGTAGCGCCTCATTTTACAAATTAGAATTTTTACAAATTTTGTTTTTGAAACAGATTGATTTTTTAAAATTTAGCATATTTGTCAAGCATAATTAAAGTTCCAAATAATTATAAAGCTATTGCATACTTTCAGGCCTGTATATTGTTTTAGTTTTTCCTATGCTGTAAGGAAATTTGTAACTACTTCTTTCAGAAAATAATATTTTAAATCTGAACTAGCACAAACATTCAAACTAATAATTTTCTCTTAGAATTTTTATGCTTTTTATTGGTGTAAATAAGTAAAATTCTAATTATTAACTGTAATTATTAATTGTGTTAGTATTTTAGTGATTATATTTTAAAATTTATTACTAATTCAGTGTAAGAGTTTTTTATTAACTGTGAATTTATTTTATTAGCCCAAAGGGATGGTAATCCAAGAAAGGCTATTAGTTTCGAAATGGCATTTTGCGTTGTTTCACTGCTAATGTCCGTTTCACTTCACAAATTGTTACCACCAAATATTATCGTCCTGTATTATATTTAAAGACATTAAAAATGAAATTAAATAGTGTATTTAAAGAAATTCTTATGATGAAGAATCTGCATGAATGCATTATACATGCATTTTCTCGCATTGTAAAAAAAAAAATCTAGAGACATCAAATTTTGAATAACGTAATCCTCCACCCAAACATCGGCATCTAGAAGTCCGAATTTCGAATTTGTTTTACTATCCATTTCAAATTTTGTAAAACTTTAAAGAATTTTTGATTAACAAACTCAAAGAGTTCAAAGTGAGCAATGGCAACGCTGTACGGAAAATAACAATTTTATCTGCAGCGCGCGAGAATGTATGTTGGAAATTCTAAAGGTATGTTGTTTTTAAATATTTCGTAATATTACTGTTGAATTGAATTTTATGTGGTTTACGTGCGAAGAACATGATATTTGATAAATAAAGGTAACACATAAAACGCTAAAAAAAATGCCCTTTTGGCGTAATATAAAATCTGAGAGCTTTCAGATTTTATTTTAGCTTCTTTTTTTTTTCATTACACTCAGAAAAGTTTATGCTCTAAATTTTATGAATTATAAAAGTAAATCATTATCTTATCACCTTGTAATGTTAATAATTAATAATCCCATAATCAAATAAATGATCATCTTGTGATCTTATAATAATTTTAAAACTTTTTAATTTTTATCATAATCATTGGTTTATTACCTGTAAATGCTCATAAAATTTTTAAAAATTCTCAGATCTTGTTTATTGTTACCTTATTTGTTTTAAAGCATCGTGTTTCAAAAATCTTTAAAGTTTTACAAAATATGAAATGGATACTAAATAAGATTGGTATCTTGCTTAAGTTTACTTTATTTGTACACAAAAGTAAGTTCATAAATTTTTGTGTTTAGAGTTTTTACCGTTTTACCAAAGTAAAGAGGTTTAGACAAGAATTACACGTGAAAAAATGCACTAAAATGTGCTTTCATGAGATATATTAAATATTATTTGCAAAAACTGTGACTTTCATAATCTCATCACATATACAAGTATCACATTTAATAATTACAAACAGTTATGTGATACAAACGCCATAACTTTAGTAGCAAATCAAACCGTCCCAACTCCTTTTTGCAGACATGTAGGCGACTCGCGCTCCGCCCATTGGCCTATCTCTTTTAGAAGGTCCATGTTTGAAGTGGCTACTGTAGCCATTATAAAGGAGATGTTCAGGAAATCCACGAGCGATTAATTTGTAACGCCGTTAGAGGGCGCTTCTCTTTTGGATTTCGAGAATGTTTTTTTACAATGTTACTTTGATCAGGACTTAAAAAGAGACCCTGGGCTTTGATGAGAGTGGACCCGATTCTTCAGGGCCACTGAAATAAATATTGTTTTAACTATGCATTTTTGTCTTATCTCATTTCTGACATATTGTTGGCGCATTGGTAGCGTGACGATTTCTGACTGTACTGACAGAAATCGAAAATATTTAAATAGATAACCTTTGACCTACGCTTACAATGAATGACTTAATGCACCTTTACTAGCTGACTTTCTATTAATAGAACATAAAGCAGAATATCCATACAACTTTGTTGAGATCTTAAATGCTTCTCCAGCATGAGAAAGTCTAATAAAACGAAAGCAATAGCAGACAATATTTATAAAACAGTTTAAAAAAAATGAAAAAAATCAGTTTCTTCTTGATTAAGAAATGCTTATTTCTTCGGTACACTTGAGACTAAAAATATTTTTACTTGAAGGAAAGTTCCTCTGGGATTTCGGTCAAATAATTCAAGTTTCGAAAGGACGTGGTGATCTTGCACGATCAAGTGCGGTTAAAACTAAAAGAAGGGACTTTACAAAGACCTGGGCGATTGATATACTCCCAGACTGAAAAATTAACTGAATAAGAAATTTAATATTTTTATATTTAATGTTTATTTACATAATGTTTAACTCATTAGTTAAGTTATTACTATAATTTACTGTTTGTAATTCAATTTAATATTTACATATTGAATATCTTTTGAACTTTTGTTAATTTTAATGTTTGTTAATTTTTTAGAGCTTCCTTTTTGCTGTTTATGTTTACATCAGGTAAATTTACTTAATACTGATATGCAAGTTGATTTCTTACATTATTCATCTCTTTTTTATTAAAAAATAATAATTTTTGAAAATTATCGGGTACGGAGTGTTGAGGAAACCCACAAAAACACCATTAGAGGGCGTTTCTCTTCTGGATAACCCGAATGTTAGTTTTCGATGATGTGGCTTTGATGAGAGAAGTAGCACTGATGCCTTCCGGATTCTTTCGAAATAAACTATTTATATTTGTAACAATGTAATTTTGTCTTATCTCATACCAGCACCCGCATAACCAAGGAACAGGAGAATATTCTTGTTTGTGGATGTTACGAACAACGATGAAATCTCCTAAAGAAATACAGCTGCCTTGGGAGCAATTTTAATGACAAGCAAAAACCCTTAAATGGATATTAAATTATTTCTAAGACAAAAAAAAAAACAACGTTTTACGACGTACAAAATAAAGTTATTTACATTAAAACTAACTTTACTCCAGTGATCCATAAAAATGTATCATTAGTAAATCCCGAATAAAACTTAGCAATTACTGACGTTGAAAAGATTACTCTACAATTCTAAACAACATGATAATTCCTTCCGTAAGCCATAATTGAAATAAATCTCTGTAATTAATAAAAATATTATACAATGTAATTAATAAATGTAACAAGTAAAATTTTGGAAATACACTTACAGTTAAAAAAATTTTGCCTTTTATACTTTCTCACTTCATGCATGTCAGCGAGTAAATGTTAGCCCAAAATTTATTCCATTTTCCTTTTTTGAGCTCTTTCGTGTCTCAATCGAAGCCAAGTCTTCATGTTTCAGAAATTTAAAAAAATTAAATAAACGTTTCAGAATGAAAAAAGTCTTTCTTATTAGGTGAAAGTTATTCTCGATTCAAGAATATCTGCGAAAAAAATTCCTACGAGAAGTTTGAAAATTAAGACATAGGTACCTTATTCTATACTTAAAATCATTCTTAACGCACAAATAAATAAGTGCGTTGAAAATACTTTTTGCTTTTAATACACATACATTGTAAGTATTGCTAATTTCAGTTAATAAGTTTATATGCAGTTAAATGAGGTGATCATTTATTTGGAACAGATCTCAAAGAACATATTCTAGTTCTTTATAATCACCAGTCTTCTGTTCCTTTATTTTGCAACTAGTTGGCATTTAACAGAAACACCACCTAAACCGAAGAATTTCCTACTTGAAGCACAGTAAAATCTCTCTTAACCGTCACCGAGTTAACCGGCAAAAATAAAATAACGGCATTTTTGAACAGGACTAAAGAAGAAGAGCTGGGTCATCCCGTTGAGAGGAACGATGCCGACACGAACCCTGCTGGGGAGCATAATTGGATGTTATGTGACGTCACTGGGTTCCTCACATGGACCTTATAAGACGACCATTTCTTATAATGTCCATGGTTCCTCATCTTGCCTACTGTCCAGAGATTCACAATGCGAAAGTTTAAATCTTAACTTCTTAAATTCTTTGAAAGGGTTTCTTTTAGTTGAAAATTACAGCTTAGAATGCTTTTAAAATGAATTATATTTATAGTGTTTGTAATGGGAAAATATTGAAAAAAAAGGGGCCCTGTGCCGTTGCTACATATGGTAATACGTATCATAATACTAAAGAAAAAAAATTTTAGCAATTTCCGTACGGAAATGTTTAGTATACGAAAGAATAGCTGCGTAAGTGTTGCAGAGCAAAACATACGTTTTCCGGTTCCTGGTTCCCCCCCCCCAGTCTTTTGTCAGTTTATCATATCAATGTTCAATTTTCTTACTAAGATGGCTTTATAAAACCTTTTTTTGTCTTTTTATTATTAGCGTTTTGGTGTTTACTTTATTTATTAAATGTCTCGTTCTTGGCGCTTACGGCACAAAAAATTCGATTCAATAACAAAATCATAAAATATATAAAAACAGAATATCTTTAAAATTTCGGATAGATAGTCTTGTGCCGTGCAAATAAAAATGCTTTCTTCCGTACAGTGTTACCACTGCTTGCTTTCTAATAGTTGAGTTTGTTAATTAAAAATTCGTTAGTTTACAAAATATAAAATAGATAATAAAACAAATTCGAAATTCAAAATTTACACTTCCAAGTGCAGGATTACGTTATTCAAAATTTGATGGCTCTAGGTACCGTTGTTTTTTTACAGTTCAAGAAACATGAATACATTCATGCAGATTCTTCATTATTTAATTTCTTTAAATATAATGTAGGGCTTTAATATTTGGTGGCAACTATCTGAAACGCGATACGCCGTTTACAGTGAGTAGGAATCAGCCATTATGAATAAGGAAAAGATTTTGTTATCCGGGATGGCAACATCAGAAAGAAAAGAACGTTGGTTATTCAAAAAAAAACATAGAGACAAAGCAGGTGTTATCAGCGAAAGAAAGCAGACGTTGAGCGCTGCTTACAGTAATTGTAATTCATCGTGATTCTAATTAATGTTTTATCGGTTAATTTCCTTTGTTATATTAATAAAACATGTTGTTCGTTTGTACAAAAGTCTGGATGAATCTTTCATCATTTGGTGTATCTATGATTTCTTTGGAGGGTCATCTACCAAACGGGGAATAAAACTATTTGTCCATTAACCAATGTTGTTAAAAAAGAAGTTTTTACTGGCGCAGCCGCAAAGGATCGAACCAGAATAATGCAGGTGAGAGCCCATTTATTTTGTAAATGCATGCTCCCACGTATTTAAGCGATAATAATTATTTGGGCGAAAATTATTTCAGATTTACTAGAACTAAATTATCTTTTATGTTACTGAATATTTGTTTTGTTTACTTGTCAAAGTGATGAATACGCCAGTATTCAAACGTAATTTTACTTTACTTGCCAAAATAATGAATATGCCAGTGTTCTAAAGTACTTTCATTTTACTCGTCAGAGAAAATGAACTGCATATTCTAATAACAGTTTTAAGACTTTATCCTGTTGCTTCGATTTTCGTCCCAGATAGTTAAAAAATTATTCTAATATATTTGAATTTATTGTGCATTATATGTGAAAACAAAAGTGGTTATTAAACTTTTAATTCCGATATTGTAACGCACGCCAGTGCATAATTTTATATTCTGTGTACGAATTATAAAATATTGTGTAGAATATATATATATCTATATGAGGTAAAATATTATTTGAATCAAACAAAATTTAATAAAAAAGGGGTTGCTTTGTCTAAAAGTAAGAGTCAACTGATTGAATAACGTCAGTTAACGGTATTTGGCATCAAGCCAGCTGTTTTAAAGTCGCACATAACGATTTTTTTTTGTTGTTGTTGTTTGCTCTTCAATGAAAGTGACAGCTGCAATAATTTATTGATTGTTCTTTTTGAAGAAAATGCTTTTTATTGTAAACGAAAGTTACGAGATATAAATACTCGTGGGGAAAAAAAAATATCTATGTGTTATGAAACTGTGGTTGCTTATTTTATTTTGATTATTTGTGATATCTTATTTTGTATTGCTGAATTGGTTTTTCGCATAAACGATTCACTATTTAAAGTGTATTTAAAGGAAGATATTATCAATTTAAAAATTTAGTGAAATTAAATAATTTAGTTATAAGAAACCTCAATTAGAAAGTTTACTAAGTTACTTTAACTAAAGTTAGGGGTAAATTTAAGGAAGTATTAATAAGAAATTAGGTTTTCTTTATTAAATTTCTGTTAAAGAGTGAGGTTTATTTAAAATCAAACCATGGCTTTTATGGGACGTGGAAAAAAGGAGGATTTGTTAGTGTTAGCTTCTGAATTAGAGATTCAAGTGGATCCAAGTATGAAAATTTTAGCAATAAGAAATAAAATAGTTCAAAGTGAGACATACGATGAAGAATTTACTAAAGAAATATTTTTCACGATTGTTGAAGAGAGGAAAAGAAAAGAAGAAATAGAAGAATTGCGCAGGAAAGAACAGGTTGAGGAACAGAGAAGGAAAGAAGAAATAGAAGAAAAGCGGAGAAAGGAAGAATTAGAAGCACAGCAGAAAAGAGAGCAAATGGAATTTGAATTGAGAAAACTCGAAATTGAATCTCGTGCTCGTCTAACACAAACTACACCGACAAATGAGATTGGACAACGCAATTTCGATTTAATTAAGCTTATTCCTAAATTCAAGTTAAAAGACGACGATATCATGATTTATTTATCCTTATTTGAAAGACAAGCTAAAAGAGCAAAGATTGATCCTAAAGACTGGGTATCATGTTTATTGACTTTAATGCCATTTGAAATTATTCAACTAATTGGTAAAGAATCTGAAGAAAAATTTGAGGATTATGAGTACATTAGGGCCATTTTATTGAAGAGGTTTAAATTAAATCCTGAGAGCTTTAGGAAAAAGTTTGTGATGCACCAAAAGAACACTGAAAAATCCTGGAAAGATTTTTGCTACGACATTACAAGTTATTTTGAAGAATGGATCAGTGGGCTTGAAATCACAGACTTTGCCGGTTTGAAAGACCTCATTATCACAGACCAAATTAAGAAAAGAGTGCCTCATGAAGTAAGGGACCATTTTCTTGACGATTGGTTGAAGTTCGTTTCCCCGACCAAATTAGCAGATAAACTTGACGAATACGACAGTGTTCGTAATACTTCAAAAAAGACTGGGGGCAGCCCATCGAAAGACAAAACTCATGAAAAGTGGCGACCTCATTCACCACTTCCAGAAAGGACTTCCAAAAACAAATCGTTCTCCGTTCAGAACACGCCAAGAGTAAACCCTTCCCGTAAGAATGAGGAGCCACAAAAACAAATTTCCAAATTGACTTGCTATAATTGTGGGAAAGAGGGTCATACGTCTAAATTCTGCACCAAAAATCGGCTACCAAAAAATACTCCTGCAACAGCGCAAGGCAATTTAATCCAAACACAGACAGCTCTCGCAGAAAAGGAAAAACTGGAAGTACTAACTGCCAAGATATCTATCCCCGTCTCAAAATCCGTGGACGTATCTAGCAACATAGATGATTTGAAACTTGTCAAGGTTAAATGCGGAGATGTTGTTCTAAATGGAATCGTAGACACGGGAGCACAAATTTCAGTAGTCCGTGAGAACCTGGTCGATGGCATACCTTGCGAAGGCGAAAGTAAAATAGAGATATCTTCTGCTTTTGGTGAGAATGAAATTACTCCTTTGAAAATTTTCCAGATGAAAATTGACGATGATCTTCATGGTAGAGTGTCCATTACCTGTGCTGTTTCGAGAAAGCTAGTTACCGACTTGTTACTGAGTTCTTCAGCTTATGAAACGCTCTGCGAAAATATTGAACTGTGTCACAGCAACCGTCAGTGGGTTACATCTTCCTCGGAATGTGAAGAATCAGATGACGGACCCTCACCAACTGAAGACATTATTTCAAATTTAGCTGTTGTCAATCAGATTTCCAAAGGAGACATAGAAACTGTGGAAACAGAAAGCAAAACAAGACTAGAATTTAGAACACTTCAAGAACAAGACGAGACTTTGAAAAAGTGTTTTGAATGGGCAAATAAGAATGAGAATTCATATGCTTTTGACAATGGCGTATTATTTCACTCTGAATATATCTGTGGTGAAAACATAAAGCAAGTTGTGTTGCCTTTAGAAAAAAGAAAAGAAGTTCTGAGAATCGCACATGAGATCCCTCTTGCTGGACACCTCGGTGAGAAAAAGACAATTCAACGAATCAAGTACTCATTCTTTTGGCCTACTATTAAGCAAGATGTTAAAAAATTCTGTGAAAGTTGTAAAGAATGCCAGTTGAGAAGGACAATTACATATAAAGATAGAATTCCAATTCAACCTATCGTTAGACCAGAAACACCCTTCGAAGTATGGAGCGTGGATTGTATCGGACCATTAGAACCTCCATCCGGAAGAGGCCATCGGTTTGTAATATGTGCGGTCGACCTATGCACCAGATGGGCGGAAGCCACTCCCGTTAAAGAGATAAGTGCGAAAACAACCTGCAACGTTTTGATGAGGATTTTTGCTCAAACTGGGTTTCCCAAAATGATTTGTTCCGACCAGGGAACTAATTTCACAGCCAAACTCACCCGAGCTTTTGAAGATCTTCTTGGTGTATCTCCACGATTCTCCACGCCAGGACATCCAGAGAGTATGGGTGCTGTCGAACGTTGGAATAGAACCTTAAAAGAAATGATGAACAAAAACATCCAAGAACATGGGAGAAATTGGGATTTGCATCTTCCCTACCTCCTGTTTGCCTACAGAGAAGTGCCACATAGCACCACTGGTCTGTCTCCCTTCCAGATGGTGTATGGAAGAGTGCCACCAGGACCTCTATCCTTGCTGAAAGAGATCTGGACAGGTGAACGTAGCATTCCAGTTACAGCTTCCCGTTCAATTGAAAATTATCTACAAGATCTTCTAGAAAAATTAAGAAAAGCTCATGACATTGCGTCAGCAAACTCCAAAATAGCTCAAGAAGAATATGCTTCAAGATATAACTTACGTTCTAAAGAAAAGACTTTCAATGTGGGGGATAAGGTTCTCGTGCTAATGCCATCCTCGCCGCATAAATTGCTCAATACTTGGCAAGGACCAGCCACTGTAATCGAACTTACAAGGCCACACTCTGCCAAAGTCGAAATGGAAACTGGAAGTATAAGAGAACTCCACATAAATAAGTTAAGACCTTATATTGCTCGTGTAGATCACGTTGGAGTAATTTTTGACCAAGATCAAGACTTTGGGGATATTCATTATGCACCAGCGGATCCTATGAATAAATCTACCGAAGATATCTGGACTCAACTACAGAACTTGAAAGGTAATTTAAAACATTACCAACGCAAGGAACTATTTGATATATTAAAATATTACGCTGATGTTTTTAGTGACAAGCCGGGCCAAGCCAATGTCGATGGTCATGACATAAAGGTTACAGCAGACTGTAGTCCAAAAAGATTAAGACCTTATCGTGTGCCTGTTTCGCTTCAAGATGAAGTTGATCGCCAAATTAAAGAACTGCTAGAATGGGATCTTATAGAACCCAGTGACAGTGAATGGGCACATCCCGTAGTATGTGTTGCAAAAAGGAATGGCAGTGTTAGACTGTGCATAGACTTTAGGCTTTTAAATAGCTTCACAGTTCCGGACGCTTATCCGATGAAGATTGCTAAAGATTTACTCTTTGAGATAGGAAAAGCCAAATTCATAACCGTTCTCGATTTAACCAAGGGGTATTGGCAAATCCCGATGAAAGAACGAGCCAAACCGTACACAGCATTTGTCACTCATTCTGGACATTACCAATGGAAAGTCCTTCCCTTCGGTTTGAAAAATGCCGGAAGTACCTTCCAAAAATCCATAGATAAGGTACTTGCACACCATAAAAAATACTGCCGTTCATACATCGATGATGTGGCAATATTTTCTGAGACATGGGATGATCACCTCCATCACATTGACCAAGTGTTCCAGACCCTGAGAAACGTAGGTCTAACCGCGAATCTAGAAAAATGTGATTTCGGAAAGAGTCACGTAAAGTTTTTGGGTCACGTAATCGGTTCTGGCACTCACTCTCCAGATCCTGAGAAAGTAGAAGTTATCCGGAATCTGTCTAAGCCGGCCACTAAAAAAGAAGTTAGAAGTCTTTTAGGGTTAGCAAGTTACTATAGGGATTATATCCCAAATTTTTCTGAAATAGTTTTGCCTTTGACAAACCTTACGAAAAAGAGCGTTCCAAATAATATTCCGTGGGACTTTAATACAGAGGCATCTTTCAACAAACTTAAGGAAGAGCTGATTAAAATGCCGTCCCTACATACTCCGGACATAGACAAGCCCTTTCAACTCTATACAGATGCATCTGCATTTGCAATTGGAGCGTGTTTAGCTCAAAATGATGAACATGGCAAAGAAATGCCCATAGCATTTTTTAGCAAAAAGCTAACTCCTTGTCAACAACGATGGTCCACCATCGAAAGAGAAGCGTTTTGCGTCATCGAAGCTTTGAAAAAATTTGACACTTGGATTTTCGGTGCCAAAGTACAGATCGTGTCCGACCACAATCCCCTCACCTATTTGACTCAAAGTGCGCCTCATGGTGCTAAACTGTCTCGTTGGGCCTTAGCATTACAACGTTACAATATGACTGTCACATACCGCAAAGGCAGTTCACATGGGAATGCTGATGCCTTATCAAGATTAACAGTCAACTCATAAGCAAAATCAAATTATAAAGAAAGCCTATTTCACAACGTAAATTAAAAATACTTCCAACAGTGATAAATTAATATTGTAGTATTAACTTTTGACAGTGTGTATATGATATATGTATATATGATTTCACATTTATTTTTATGTTAGTATTGTGTTTATTAAATCATTATGATGGGAGCTGCATATTTTAGAGCTCTCACTTATATTTCATTGTTTTGAATTAGAAGCTGTGTTGCTGCTTTTTTCCTTTACTGTATTTTCAGACTCTTTCACTGAACTTTGAGCAGCATTGTCTCTACGGTGACGAATGTGCTTCTCGTGGAGGGACTAGTAGGAATCAGCCATTATGAATAAGGAAAAGATTTTGTTATCCGGGATGGCAACATCAGAAAGAAAAGAACGTTGGTTATTCAAAAAAAAAAAAAACATAGAGACAGAGCAGGTGTTATCAGCGAAAGAAAGCAGACGTTGAGCGCTGCTTACAGTAATTGTAATTCATCGTGATTCTAATTAATGTTTTATCGGTTAATTTCCTTTGTTATATTAATAAAACATGTTGTTCGTTTTGTAAGAAAGTCTGGATGAATCTTTTATCATTAGTGTATCTATGATTTCTTCGGAGAGTTATCCACCAAACGGGGAACAGAACTATTTGTCCGTTACCCGATGTTCTCAAAGAAGAAGAAAGAGATTTTACTCAGTGGTTCAACACAAAATTCCGTTTCGAGACTAATAATATCCCATTCGGTACCAACATCCCTTTCAGGCTAAAAATTACTCAAGAATATGGAAAATGACGGAAAATGGAAATGTACGTTTAAAACAAATTCCGAAACACAAATAAGTGCGTTAATGAAACAAAAGTGAATTGTCCACCCATGGCATTTCAGAGAGCATTGTAATCAGATCATTATCCGTAAAATCATAGGTAGATATGAGCCATTTTCCCTTAAAATGCCTCCACGAAGGTTGAAGAAAAATTTGTTAAGTGTATGGGAGCAACTAAACATCATACTTCTAAACTTGAAAAACGTTTCCCTCCGTCAATAAGAATACAATTCGTTTAGTTTGCTGCTTACGAACATTCATGAGAGTTCGACACTTGAACTGGAATACATTCCTTGTGTCGGCAAGAAACGCTAACCAGAAAATAGGTAAATGGAAACAAATCATGTAAATTAATTCCTTTTATTATACCATAAATAATATTTCAAATCATTATTTGGTTTATTATTCACGTAATTTGTTATATGATTTATTTTATGCACTTTTTAGTTATTTATAAAACTATACAAAATAAATCATGAAATTCTACATAGAAATAAAGTAGCATTAGGGAATACGTACTTTTAAAATATAAGTATACACGAATATACATAAGAAAGTATATAAATATCAATTTAAAATATTTTCATTATTTTATGAGCAATGGACGCTGCCTGATGATGCTTAAGGCTTTCATAATAGTCACTGCACAAGCTTACAAAAATCTGATTAACTCATTTTCAGTGTTGAACCACAAAAATAAATTAAGCGAAATTTTGTTTGGATTTAATGTATTATGAAATTTATTATTAGCATTAATTAATTTTTAATCAAATGGTTTTCTAGCACGAATTCTGAAAATACGTTTAATATTTCTATAACACATATTGTGAAACGATTTATAATTTACTTCAAAAAAAATTCTTTGTAAAGAAAAACATTTATCAAAGAAAATAAAAACATTTATCAATGTTTTTTGTTGATGGATTACTATTTACATATATTTAAAAAAATGTTATGGAAGAAATGAACCCTATTTAATGTACATTCGACTTAAAATATTAGTTTAAGCTTATGTTTTACGCATACTATAATTTAATTAAATGTGCCACAGCTGCATTATAGGTCAGATACAAATGCACATGGATAGTAATTTCATGAGACAAAATTTCTTGCTCATATTATTTACCAAACAATTCTTTAAATCCTTTTGATTTTTAACCAAATACTCATGAAACCGAAAGCGGAATAAGACACTCAAAGTAGCAAGCGAACCCAAATACGTCATCAGTCTTTTCTTCTGGTTTCAGCAGCGAGAAGCTAAAGAACCAGGCCTTTAGCCCTGACTTTTGAAGATCTAAATTTAATCCGAAATTTAGGCCTATGAAATAGAAAAATATATATAATACGGTAAATTTAAATGTGGAAAACATTTATTTCCACATTTAAATTTCTGCTACCCAACGTAACAGGTCTATCCAACCAATTAATCAAAGAATTATCTAGAACTTAAAGATGAACTACCATTCCCTTTTTACGCGTCGAAATGTTAACATTCAAAGTAGTGTAAACTGAAAAAATTGAAATGAATATACCATTTTTCAAATTTCGTTACTATTTTTTCTCATAGATGGCGCTACATTTTCGTTCCCTTTACTCCTGTTGGGTATAAATACTAAATGGCTTTCCCTTCGTTCCAGATTTCTTCGTTTCTGATGAAGAGGGAACTGAACCTGTTTGCCCTCAAAATTAATCGTCTTGTGTACGGATTTATATTTATTTTAAATAACCAGTTAAATTTAAATTTAAGTTACTTTCCTATAAGCCTTCATTCCCTAATTGTCAGTGACAGAATATTTAAATTTGGTAGCGCGCGTAAGGAATGCAAATTCTACCAGTTAAAGAAAAAACTTAAATATCGAGTTCTAGAAAGGAAAGTTAGGAGTTTGGGAAAACTCTGTGCGTGTTTGTAACGCAAACTTCGGCTTAGCATTTATCGCTGGTTAGACGTGGCTTAACAGCTATTATCTTGCTGCTACTAGACTCATCTACGTGCTGTAGGATACAGCTTTGTACGAGTCCTGTAGTTTAATTCTACTACTTGTTAATATCTTCAATTTTGAGTTGATTCTAGTGTTTCAGTTACCGCCCAAGCGGAGGCGTAGTATGTTAGCATTCAATTAACGCATCGTAAATAATTTAAAGAGTTTAATAAAGGGTAGTTTTAACCCTTCTTCGGTGCAGTCACTATTTTCCAAATTCTACACAACAGATAGACAGAACTCTACCCTTGATTAAAATGTATGTCAAACACAAAGTTGTTGCATCGCTAATTTTATGTTTTACTTTGGTCTGTTTCTGTTCTGTCTTGATTACTTTACGCCACTGCAGGCGTAAATTGTCCCTTAGGATCATATTTGTGGAAGACTAGCAAAGTGAAAAAGATTCTCTTAGTAAATCACGTTCGATGCCTGTGGCCGACATATTGGATTTAGTTATAGTGTTACGAATTTTATTTTTAGTTAGACCTTTTCAGTAGAATTATAATGAAAATTGTTTTATTTCCTCGCGAAACGCAGCGCGTCACAAATTCAAAAGAAAGCTACGCCGGAAAAGTAAAAATACAAGAGCAACGTGCATTTAACGTTGAATAAAAGTTTATTTCTGTAATTAATATTTAATTTGAATAAATGCAATTGACTACTGTGTTAGCTGTAACCGTAATTCTACTCTTTTGCTTTACAGAAATCTCGAGAAAACAGACATTATCAAAACTTTCTCGCGACCGATTAAAAAGCTTTATAAAGCCGGAGAGAGACATCTCTGTTTTGTATTTATTGTTTAGCTGTTGCTATTGTTATTTTGCGAATTCAGAGCCGATTACCTTCTTTTTGCGTTGCATTGTATTCTAACTTTTCTTTTAGTAGTCTAAAGGATAAATACTGATTATATTGCGTGATATTGTAAAAATATCTCTGAGGAAAAATCCAGTATTCTGTTATATTTCTTGTGACAAGAATAAATTTTATTAACCTTTTCTCGGGATTGTGCATTCAATCCATTACGAACTTGCACGCGCGCAAAAATATGTTCAGAGAAGTTTAGTATTGGTTAGAGAAGGTGCAGATTGGATGGATAGAGACTATTTGGTTTCCATCACATTCTCTCCAGATGACGACGAAATAATTGATCATTTACACGGAAAGGAGGAAGATCATGGAACGTCTTCATGCTTTCCGAGTAATGATGTTCATGCTCCTCTTCCTGATCAACAGATCAGAGAAGAGGAGCATGAAGACGTTGCTGTTGTCTTGCCCATGTAATATCATGGAAGAATGGTTGCCAGAGCATCAAGAAGTTTGGACTTCCACTTTCCACTACAATTTTAAAGGAGAGCATCCAAGGGGGTAGTCCGAGGGTCACCCCTGTCCCCTACCAGCAAACAACGCGAGAGGACTTTCGGTTCGCCATATCTTCAGAATGCCCCCATGCCGCAAAGACAGTAGACATTTACAAACACCCATGCTTTCTTTGAGATTCGAATCCGGGCTCTTCCGTACCGCAATAGGTTTCCCGAACCACTACACCGTCTTGGCGGCGAGCATAAGGGATGATGGCAACATGTACAGCAAGAAAGTTACATGTACGGAAGCTGGTAAAGGATAGCACGCTTTCATAAGATTTGCAGAGAAATGTTCACCCGTGTCAGTAAATAATGTTATAAACCTTCATTGTATATACAGCGAATTTTTCAAACTATAGCGATTATTTTATTAGCAGGTTGACATTCGAAATCATATGGCATCAAAGTAAGAAATTCGTAACTTTCATTTAATAAATGCGGTAATTTTAAAATATTGTTTAATTTTTTCCCTCTGAAATATAAAATCATGTCTGCGTGCTTTAATTTTAAATAACTCGTGCAATTTTTGTCATTATTTATTTAAAGCCCATAGATTAAATACACGACCGACGAATTTCGCACGCTGCAGTTTTTACAGATGGCATCACAAAGCATGAACAAGTAAATTCTAGAAATATATATTCAATTATCCGAAAAACACTGTTATCCGGAATTAGCGAAATCCCGTTGCTGTCGGTTAAAAGTGATTCTGCTGTATCTGGCAGTTCACCGTGACGGGCAGGGGAATAACATTTAAAGATATATTAATGTCATTAATCGTATATTTCCAACGATTTAAAAGGTGACGTTTCCGTTTTCTCTTAGATACGTATTTTCCTTTATCGCTTAACCAGGAAGGGAAGATGACGTACTTGAACGAATGAAAAAAGAAAGCTAGAAAATTCATTGATCATTTACGGCTACACTTCACTCAAGAAGGCAATGAAGAAGACCATTGTGCTGATATTGTCCACTCAGCCTCAATCAAAAACGATGGCAGTTTATTCTGCACGGATTCTTCTAACAAGAGCCTTTAGGGACAACATTAGCAAATATGGGCATGTTACGTTGATGGAAAGAAATGAAAAGCAAAAAGTAAGAATTCTTTCTTTCAGTAGTTAAGAGCTGAAGAAGATGTAAGTATAACCATCGAAAGACCTCCTACCCATTTAAACTCCAAGCATCATTTTTTTTTATTATATTTTTTCACTTAACTACATTTAGCATCCCTATTTTAACCAAATGTGGGCATGATTATTACGCAAACTAAACACTTAGAGATTGGAAATTTTTATTAAATTAGCTGCTTGCTCGGCACAACTGCCTAGAATAGTTATTATGAAAAAGAAAAATATTGTTACGGATTTTGTATTTATTTAGCTATTTTTAGTCGAATTGTAATTAAAATTGTTTTATTTTCCCGTGCAATGCAGCGCGTAACGAATTGTAAGAGAAAGCTGAGCCGGAAAGGTAAAAATACAAGAGCGCGTGCATTTAACATTTAATAAATAGATATCTCGTAATTGTTTTTGCTATCCAAAAAAATTGAGAAAATACCAGACTGATCGCTTGCTTGATTAAAAAGCTCACAAAAGCCGGATTAAAACATCTCAGCTCAATAGTTTTTGTTTTAAGCGAACTGTTGTTTACTTAGTGCTGTTATTAATTGTAGCGAATTCGCGGTGAGATCGAATTAGCTTTCTCTGATTTGAATTGAGTTTTGTTTAACGCTTTAGTAGTTCAAAATATAACTACTGTGAGATATTATGATATTGTTCGAATATCTCTGAGGAAATATTTCAGCATTTTGTTTTATTTCTTGCTAAAAAGAATGCATTTTATTGACTTTTTAGCGTCTTGTGCATTCAATCCATTACGAACCCGTACGCACGCAACAATGTACAATGATTTTATTGTGGCGTAATTTCATAAAAATATTTAATATTTCTAAGTAGATTTCTAAACCTTTCTAAAAATTTATACGATTTTTTATTTAAATCAATCAAATCAAAACGCAGTCAAAATATTCTTAAGAACAGCACTTAGTGCTTTTAAATAGCTTAGTTTGTTGCAACAGGTTAAATCTGAAAACTAAATATCTTACGCTTTACTTAATGGCAACATGCTGGTGCGTGAAAGATGAAAGTATTTCATTTTCGGCAGTGCCAACACACTGCTTGGTAAATAAAACTGAAAAATAAATATCTTATATTTTGCCGAACGGCAACAGTCCAGCACGTTGGAGATAAAAATGCTTTATTTCAAACAATGTTGCCACTGCTCACTGTTAAATTTGCTGAGTTTATTAATCAAAAATTCATTAAATTCGTACAAAATACAAAATAAAGAAAAATAAAATTTAAAAAAATCATTCAGATTTAAATTACGTCCAAAGGAGCGTTTATTTAACATTTTGTGTGTTACCTTTATTTATTAAATACCATGTTCTTCGCACTTAAACCATAAAATTCAGTTCAACAGCAATATCGCAAAATAATTTTAAATTGAGCATATCTTTAGAAATTTCGGTACACACTCTCACGCGCTGGAGATAAAAGTGTTTTTCTGTACAACGTTAGTATTGCTGGCTTTGAAATCTTTGAGTTTGTTAATGAAAAATTCGTTGACGTTTTAGAGAATATTGTTACGAAGTTTACATTTATTTGGCTATTTATTTAGAATTGTAATTAAAATTCCTTTTTATTTTCCCGTGCGACGCAGACGATTTTTGAAGAGAAAGCGACGTTAAAAAAATAATAAAATAAAATAAGCAGTAAATTGAAAACAGAAATGACGCAAAATGCCAAAACAAAAGTATTAGTCCTTCGGGATTCAAATCCTTTTGGACTAAAAATTCGAAATTTAAAATTCAAAGTGCACATGTTCAGGTGAAGGATCTGCATTAAATGGAAGGAAAAGAAGACAGTTAGTTCTTAAAGTAAACTTATATTTAACAAAAGGATTCAAACAAAATTTAGCAAATGAATTAAATTCTCGACAGTTGAGATTTATTTTATCAATTTACAATTTGATAAAAAAATATTTCAGTAATAGTTCAGTTATTTTATATATATATATATACTTTTTAATCAAGTGAAGACGACGAAGGCTCATTTTAGTACAAACAAACTCTAAATGAGAAACACTAAATTCGTTCCAGAAAACTAAGAATTTCGCCACGAAATAGCAAAGGGATCCAGATCCACTAGAAATGAAAAACGGTCTTCCGTAAAGGAAAGAAAGAACTTACACAACCTTTTCTCTCCTCATTTTGAAGTTGGACTTAGCCGAAGAAACTTTTCTCTCCTCTACCTAACTTTTAAACTTGGACTCTACCACCACTGGCGGGAAACTGAAAAAACTAGCAAATGACTGCAGACACAGTTAAGTAAGGATGTTAACGCACCGCCATCTGTGCTTTTGGGCTCTGTATAAGTGTTTATGTTTGTTAAGTGAATATATTCAAGTCAACTGTTGAGGCATTACTCCGGTAAGAGAATTCCATTTCCCTGCTCATGGATAAGAGCGAGTTTCCCTTAGAAAGTCTTCCATGAAGGCATACCTCTTCATTAGTAGATAGCCCTCGCATGCTTTCTCATACTCAAATAAATCAAAACAAATCGAACCCTTTTATAGCTAAATTTCTTAGCTTAATAAATTATAAGCTTTTATTTAGTTTACTGTTGGAGTTTGTCCCCATGGTCAAAAGTTTATGAGAGATTTTAAGCAACTTTCTGATAAGCCATTGAATTCAAATTTTGTACACACACTGTTCGTTGATGATAATACAATGCAATAAAGCGGTTTCCCCAAAATTTGATTTCTTTTATCTCAATGTTAAAACTATTTTCCGCATATATCTTCATTTACTGAACAAGCTAAAACCTTCTGAAATTTACTGTTTGCACCACTGGATAGAGCGAAAATCTATCTTTTAAATGGAGTTCATATAGGATTTGTAACATAATTCCTGATTTGTTTGTTTTTTTTGTAAAATCGCTGAACTTTTGTTTCTCGATCATTTGACGTTAGAGGTAAACGAATAAGAGGACGCTGGAGATAGAACAATTATCATTCATCATAAAAGAAGAATTTTTTAAAATAATTTGATGAAGAATATGTCACTGAAACTAAAAAAGATGCAAACAGAAAAAAATGAGGTTTTTATAAAATAAGCGTTTGCTTAAAACTCTTAAAATAATGAACTAAAAGTAGAAAAATTAATTATCATTTAGTTTAATGGGAGCTAGATATTAAATAATTCAATTTATAAAATTCATTTAATAATTATATTATAAGTTATAATTATAATAATTCTACAAATCATGCATGAGATTTACTAAAGGCATAACCGTAAGATAAGAACAACATAATTCAATCATTTTTAAAGCAAAAAATGCAATTTACCAATATATAAAAATTAAAAACCTGAGCTCACCGAGCCATACTTTTTGTGCGGCCGATTGCAACCAAAATAGGAAGTGCACATCTACATGTTATAGCAGTCCTATATACAAAATTTCAATGTTCTGAGTCTATTCGTTTTTGAGTTATACCATGAATAATAAAAGCCTAGTCTCCAAAATAACGAAATTTGCACTAAAAAAGCATTATTTTATATCTATTATTACTTCCGCCTTCCTTTAAAACAATTTATCTCTATTAACCGTTTAAAAAAGCTTTGACATGAATTTGCGGGTTTATCGTATTACTTTCCAATCGAGAATAAGAAAATTAAAATGTCTTCTACAGCAACTTTGGAAATGAAAGAATATACCCTTCAGTCAAAAAGCTTGTCTTAAAAATCGATTTTAGTCTGTCAGTTTACAGGAAAAACTATTACGCTTTTACTTTGTATTTTGACATTTTAGTTCACTTCGGGTGACAGAGAAAAGAGTCAATATCTGCTCGACGTCTCACTTTAAATTCAACAACACAATAACATCACTGAAGAAAAAATAACATTTATTTTTTACTAGCGGAAGTACCCGATGCCAGTCAAGTTAGATTGTGAGTAATGTATCTAACAACAGAGAGAACGATACCGCTGTAATTCTTTTTTAATAACGATGCAAAAAAATACGATTCATAGTCATACATTGTTCAGTCTCATGCGATATGGAACCCATATAAAAAATTTCGATACAAAAATAAACTAATTCTCTCATTATATCGGCAACAATGGCACACAGTCTTTAATAATTTTCGGTCTTCCTAATCAAACGATCGTAAAAACTCAAGTTCCATCCAATATTCCACCTATATTTAATTTAAGTCGATTAAATGTCACAAAAAATTGATCATAATTGAACAGAAATTAATAACGTGACCAAACAAACAAACACACAAACAGGCATTCTTTATGCATACAGATTTTGAAAAACTTACAAATTTTTCATTAACAAACTCTACGATTTGAAAACCGAGCAGTAGCAACACTTTTCAAAATAAAGCATTTTTATCTCCAACACGCGACACTGTTGCCATTCGGAAAAATGAGAGTGAGAATTAATTTTTCAGAGTTTTTAATTAATATCTCGGCTAATTAAAGTCATACGAAGATGTAAACAGTCGAAATGGTTTCCCACGAATTTTTGGAATCGGGAATAACGTATTTAATGTTTGGCAATGCTATTTTTATTTCACTGTAAAACTTAGAAATTTTTTACTAACAATCTCTGAGATTTGAAAGCAAGCAGTGGCAACACTTCTCGAAATAAAGCAGATATTTTATCTCTGACGTGCGAGACTGTTGCCATCGGAAAAATGAGGGCGAAAATGAGCGTTTTCAGAGTTTTAAATTAATATCTTTAAATTTAGCGACTTTTGGGGGGGGGAGAAGTTGACCTTTTCCAAGAAAGTTTGGTGACGATAGCTTAGTAGTGACCGAGCTAATCGAGAACAAACACACAAACAGACATTCTTCTTCATGTATGTAAGTAGCAGGATTGTGACAGCTAATCACGACTAACGGTATCGCAGTGAGATGTTTGATGGAAGATAAGGAGAGTAGGCGTTTTTCGACTATGACGTAATGATTAGACAACAGAGATGCAACCTCTTAATAATCACTCTTTTTTTCATTTTTAAATGTCACCAATGTAAATGGTCATTAATGTATCTCCACCAATAGCTAAATAAACTACTTTAATCACCTAGATATGTATCGTCAGCTTAGAAAATCCCCTAGACGCTGAGTTCATATATCGATAAAAACTTTCTAGATAGATTAAATTTAGGACATTATTTATATTTTGTAAAAAGTGACACTTATGTAATGCATATGAAAACAGAAAACTGATCCAGTCATTCGGAACTAATACATACATATGTCTTGCAAACTGATGTCGGTATAAAAATATACTTGAATTAAATTTCCATTCAAATTATTTTTATAAGTAAATACAACTCTTAAAGACTGATAAATAAATGCATATTAACAAATATTTTTTTAATTCACAAGATTTCTTTCAATTTATACCGAATATGCACAATGATGTTATGCATTGATACTGAATATGCATTCAATGATGATGTTATTTTTGGCATCCCGCTGTCATATAAACTGCCGGAAATTCAGTCAAAAATTCAAGGTACTTTTGTGAAAAATGCTCTTTGCATTTTGCAGGAATTAGACATGAGTCCATCTTTCTGAAAGAATCAAAATACTTTGCCACAAGAAGTTCCCAACGGAACCGTTATTGATTTTCTGGGGGTCGATAAAAAAAGAGGATTTTAAAGGGGATCAATGATAATCAAGCAATCGACAGCCGAATACAAACCGAAAATCGATCGGCATAATCAACATGCCCTTGATTAGAAAATATTATTAATAAAATTTATAATTAACTGTTTACTGGTATAAAACTGCACTAAGCTGTAAAGAAGAAATCACATACAATAAATATTAGGAGAAAATACTCAAAAACTATTTAATGTACAGTAGAATCTCGATATCTGAGTTTTGATTAACCGAGGCTCCGTGTTTTGAATCCAATGCGATTTTTAAAAAATCTGATGTGTACAACACATGATTCCTTCTGCGGAATACTAAATTATACGCATATTTCCTGCATTTCATTTAAACATGTTGAATTGAATTAGATCCACTTCGTCGATAGCACATATACTATAATAGAATAAAACCTTCTTCAAAATGTACTATATTTATTTACCATAGCGATACTCTGGCGCTAGGTTCACTTAACAGCGTTACATCTCATTCATTTAATAACTCAAAATACACAAAAATTATATCATCTGAAGAATTATCTACTTATTGCCACATGTTCTATTCAAATAGAATAATATATCTAAAACGACGTATAAAAGAAATTAAACAAATAAAAAAGAAACGGTTTTTCACAGACAATTCAGCGCCTCTTACCTAATACGCATACGCTACTCGTAAACATTCTCCTCTCTTCGAGACAGACCGGCGAAAATATTTGCTGCTAATACGAAACACTTATTTCCTCGAATTTCATTACAGATATATTTCTCATTCAATTAATCCTGTTCTCAGGTCGCGACAAGGCAAAAATACATAAAATCTCAAAATACCTTCATTAAAAATTGAAAAATATAGAACAAAAATAAAACACCAAATACAGTTAAAACAATCAAAACCATTTATAATTAAAATTAGAGTTTCAAAGCAAAAACAAGCAACAGGCAACACGGCGGATTTTTCGGTGCACAAAAATGAAAGTTTAATATTTGTCTCACTTGGCAAAAAGACACTGAAGGTGCAGACACTGAATTCATTATTCTGCTCAATTTCAAATGTAAATAAATATGGCTAAACAATATGGTAAACAAAAATTAGGCTTGGCCGGACTTGAACAACTTTTAAATTGTTGATAATGCTACAACTATTGCATGCAGATTAACTAAAGGCCTAATACCCTTAACCGGAAGCTAAGACTAACAAAACATTTTTAATGCAAAAAATGCGCAATTTACCAATATATAAAAACAAAAAAAAATCTGATGCGTACACCACAGGACTTCCTTGTACGAAATATTAAATTATACGCATTTTTTCTTGGCACTCTGTCGCTAGACTTACTTAACAGCGTTACATCTAATCATTTTATAACTCAAAATGCACAAAAAATTTTATTATCTGAAGAATTATCTAATCGTTGCCACACGTTATTCAAATATTATAACAAATCTAAAACGATAGGTATAAAAGAAATTAAACACACAAACCAAAAAAAAAGGTTTTCATATACGATCTAGTATTTCGGATTCAATTAATTCACTTCTCACTTCACGACAAGACAAAAATACATAAAAACTCAAAATATCTATATTAAAAATTACGAAGTAAATCTTAAACACTTATTTCCTAGAATAAATTCCACAATGGATTAAGCATGATTTAATTCGTAATAATAAAAGAAAGACTTATCTTTGTGGTTGCGAAGCTTAGTTTCTATAGATTGGCAATAAATCCAGTATTCTCTTAAGTTTCGAATGTAAACAAGTATGGCTGCCATGGGAAACATCAATAGGCTTAGCCGCACTTAAACAACTTTTAAACTGTTGATAATTCTACAAATCTTGCATGAGATTTACTAAAGGCATAAAAACCTTAATCGGAAGATAAGAACAACATAATCCAATGACTTTTAAACAAAAAATGCACAATTTACCAACATATAAGACTAAAAAACTGAGCTCACTGAGCAGAGTAACAAGAGTGGATATATATATGTATACATACATTTATATACTTTTCGTGCTCTCGATTGCAACCAAAATAGGAAGTGCACATCTACATGTTATAGCAGTCCTATATACAAAATTTCAACTATATACAAAGTTTCAACGTTCTGAGGCTACTCGTTTTTGAGTTATGCCAGATACACACACGTACGTATAGACGCAGAGCAAGAAAATCTCTTCTGATTCGATTTTTAAATCAGTTTTATTATTCGTTTTCGGAAAAAGAGTCTTTTATTCTCTCCTTACTTACAGATGTCATTGAAAAACATCGTTAAATTGCATTCGATAGCGGTCAAAATGGATATTTTCGATGAAATATGATACCCTGAATTTTTCGTGATTACAATACTTCCTTTACTTCGTACAAGGAAGTAAACAACACCGTGGAACTCGATAGCTTGTTATAAAGTAGGTTAACACTCGATGGCAAAATTCCAATTTTCCAATTACAATAAAACACTATGTACATAATTATTTACATAGTGTTTATACATGTAATTATATGCATAGTGTTATATAATAAAACGAGTAAACTGGATTACAACAATGTTATTATCATTGCTTTTAACGAGAGCATGTTCTTTAGAATGGTAAGACGAAATAATTTGAAAAGGAGATGAATAAGAAGGAAAGAAAAAACATTTTTAATAGCAAACGGTATTAAATAATTTCTTCCCTATTTTAAAGAAAGCCGCAGACAACATATATTAAGGGTAAGAGGAAATGTAACAATGAAAAGAAGACATTTAACTATTTTTTCATTTCTTAAGGAGACAAGATATGGCAAGGAGAAAACGACAAATTAAAAAAAACTGTGATAATAAAATTAAATTAATTAATTAATTGTCATATTAAATTTCCTTCATCTTAATGCTATTTTTATAAAATAATATTATGTCAATCTTAAGAAAACAGAAGCTTCAAATAATTCAATACAGGAGACTATGAAACAACTAGACAACAAACTGATAAGTGAAAAATCGCATTCTGCACACGTTTGGCAATTTCTGTTTGTCCCGAATAGAAATTTCTTCGCGGAGCGGAAATAAAAACTCTTCTAGAAATTAATAATGGTAAAGACAACAAACTCCCTAGATAATTTTTGATCAACTACGCTGTGATTACTTGATTACCATTTTAAATACATTACTTGTATGAAAGAGCACAAATATTCAAATGCATAAAAACAGCTTATCAAGTAAACAAAATGGCGCACATAGACTAATGAACTTCAAATTAAAAATCATCTCTCGGTAAAAATATCTCGTGATATTATAAAAAGGTTCTTCGAATTTAGAGCACAACACAGTAATATTCAAATTGATAGATTTATTAATTAAAAATTGAGGAAAATGAGGACACAGAACATTAGTAGCAATAATTTGAAAAAAATGAAACAAAAATTCATCAAATTTCGTGAATTTGCAACTATGTGTGGGCAATGAAAATGCACTAAATAAAAGAATGTAAATAAATTAATTGAAAAAAAAAACTCCAAAACTAAGAGCTCTGAGTTTAACAAATTTGTTTAAATGAAGGGATTAAAATCTTAGAAGGAGAAAATTCCAACAGAAAGAAACTTTTTCAGAGCAACTTAAAGTAAAATTTAAATCATTTCTGAGCAAAATTTTAATTAATTACGCCTACGTTTCTATTTTACAAAATTACGTAACATAAGAAATGTTTCTGAAAATTAAAATACGAATGGAAAGTATTGAGAAAAGAATATAACTTAAAAAAATACAGCATACAGAAAAAAATTAATACAGAAAGCATACAGAAATCGAATTAAAAGCATACAGAAATCACAAATAGCAAAGCCACAGAAATAATCACAAATAGCAAATAAAATTTTTATTTATTTTCTTTGCAATACGCATTTCAGTGTAATCCGCACTGAGTGGCCATTCTCTTATGGAGACATGACAGTTTCCAACAAATTAATTATGGTATCCCACTGTTGTTGCTAAAGGGTTAGGCTAGTATAAAAAATCTGATGTGTACATTATATGACTTCCTTGTACGGAATATTAAGTTACACGCATTTTTTCTTGCCTTTCGTTTAAACGTATTTCCTCGATTTTCATTAGAGATATATTTCGCATTCAGTTAATTCAGTTCTTACTTCGCGACAAGGCAAAAATACATAAAAACTGAAAATATCTATATTAAAAATTGAAAGATACAGAAAAACATATAATATCAAATACAGTTAAAACAATCAATTTTTTTTTACAATTAAAATTAGTTTCTACGCAAAAAAGCAATTCGGCCAGCGGGCAAGAAGGCAGACTTTTCGGTGCACAAAACTAAAAGTTTACTTTTCGGTCTCACTCGGCAAAAAGACACTGAAGGCATAGAAAGCGACTTAATTTGTTGTGGATGCTATGCTGAGTCAATATATGGGATAATTTAATAACTTAAATGATAATTCCAGAATGGATAAAGCACAATTTAATTCGCAATAGTAAAAGACCTTACTTTGTTATTGCGAAGGTTAGTTTCTCTAGATTGGCAACAAATCCACTATTCTGCTAAGTTTCAAATGTAAACAAATATGGCTGCTATGGTATAAAAATTAGGCTTAGCCGCACTTAAACAACAATTAAATTGTTGATAATTCTACAACTATAACATGCAGGTTAACTAAAGTCATAAAAGCCTTAATCGGAAGATAAGAACCACATAATTCAATCATTTTTAAAGCAAAAAATGCACAATTTACAAACATATAAGAATAAAGAAACTGAGCTCACTAAGCCGAGTAACAGAGTGCATATATATAGTATACATATATATATATACACATATATTTATATACTTTTGGTGCGTCCGATTGCAACCAAAATATGAGGTGCGCATCTACATATTATAGTGGTCCTACACGCAAAATTTCAACTTTCTGAGGCTATTTGTTTTTGAGTTATGCGAGATACATACATAAGTACGTATGGACAGACGCCAAGAAAATACCTCTTCTGAAGCCTTTTTAAATCAGATCTATAATTCGTTTGGGGAAAAAGAGTGCTTTATTCTTCCTTTACGTACAGATGTCGCGCAAAAACAACGTTAAATTGCATTCGATAGCGGTTAAAATGGATATTTTTGTTGAAATATGATACCTGAAATTTTTCGCGATTGCAATACTTCATTTTTACTTCGTACAAGGAAGTAAAAAAGGAAAGTGTATTTTTCTCTGAAAGAAGCCTAAATACAGATATCATGTATCAAAATCTGACAGAATAGTACACGTGAATTATTTCCGCCCATAATATGGGAAGAATAAAAGCCATGGAGCAACTATCATCGAAACCGTCTCATTTGTAAAATTTTCAAGAGCAGCTGTACTTAAAGTGTTTAACGTCCGGATTGTCAGGCAAAACACTGGGTCTCGACGTACGACTTCTCATTGTCCTCAACTGGTAATACATGCTAACACCCACATGCCCAAGTGGAAGGGAGTATCTCCAGATTTGTAAAAGACAATAGCGCAGTAACAGTGCAACAACTTACGTTGCGTGCGAATCTGCGGCTAGTATCTACCGATACAGAAAGGATAAGTTTTGTAAAACCCATTCAGATACATTGTTCTATGATACTTCTGCAAAATTAGTTTTCTGAATATATGAAAGATATGATTTTAATGGAATTCACCCTTTCAACGTCAGCTGCTGTCTCAATGTATTCATAACTTCAGCGGCTGACGATTTAAAATTACTTTTCCCTA
>KK115399.1:246600-286753 GCA_000611955.2 Stegodyphus mimosarum | reverse complement strand
CATACATTGCCTTCATCTTCATTCTCGATTTCGTCAGCCTGTAAAATTTCTTTGATTACAATTTAGATTGCTTCAATGTTACGCCCCCATAATTCAAAATCGCCTTATTTATGTGAAGTTTTAAGCAATATCCGTATAATATGTAAAATAACAGCATGTTAAACGATGTTTATAACCATGAAATATTATAATAATTCATATCTTACAAACTAATTTCCTCCGAAATAGAATGATTTTTTTAATTTATATATTCAAACTACCCTTATTTTCTCCATTACATTACTCAGAAAGTGGCTGTAACATTGCGAAATGAAATTCGATTAAATCAGGCTATTGCAAATATGTTTCACCAAAGAAAATCCAATTTTTAAGAAACAGTTCTGACGACTTCAAATCGATTATCATTCAAAAATACATTTCTTCTTGTATGATAAATCTTTTTAATTAATGGTTTATAGCAAATTATACTTAGTCCTCCATTTATCTCATCTAGCAGATACGTCTAAAAATTGAATTAGATTGTAATTGGAAAGCAAAGAAAAAAAATCTTGCTATTGGCCTTTCTTATAAAAATGAATGAATGAAAATTCCTTTTACAAAAGAATTCCTTAATGTCTTACTGTAACCCCATTTTTAAAGGTACGATTCTAATTAGAAAATCTAAATACACACATACATATGGGGAAAAAACGTTAATCAATTATAGTAAGAATTTTGGAAATAATATTTTTCAGTATTTTTCTCACTAAAAATAAAATGTCGACCCCACAAATTTTATTTATGACAAAAGATTAAAATTCTGTTTCCTTGGGTTTATAATTATAACATTAGAAAATATACTGTTGCATGCGTAGGGCTTCGTAACAGATTGAATGCATAAGTCTGATAAAAAGTTAATAAAATTTATTCTTATCAGAAGAAATATAACAGAACGCTGGAATTTTTTTTTCTCAGAAATATTTGAACAAGCGTTCACAATATCACGCAGTAATAATCAGTACTTATACTTTCTACTAAAAACGTTAAATACAACGGCGAAACACAGCCCAGAGAAAGCTAATCCAATCAACAATAACAACAGCAGCTAACTAAACAACTGAACTGAGATGTCTTTCTCCGGCTTTTTAAAGCTCGCGAGAGAGTTCTAGAAATTTCTTTGCTTCTTGAGATTTCTAGAAACCAACAAGAGGATGGAATTACGGTTGCAGCTAACACAGTAGTCAATTACATTTATTCAATTTCAATACAAATAAAAGGTATATCCATTTATTCAATGTTAAATGCACGTGTTTTTATATTTTTACTTTTTCGGCGTAGCTTTCTCTTAAAATTTATCACGCGTTGCATTGCACGAGGAAATAAAACAATTTGAATTATAATTTTACTAAAAATATCTAACTAAATACAAAATTCGTAACAATATTTTATATAGACAGCGGATAAGCTTTGTTTAAAAACCATACAATTTACTCTGTGAAGTAAAAATACACATTTTCACTGCAGATGAGATCCAAAAAAACAGCAGTGACAATTTCATGTTTCAGAAAAATTGTCACAAAAACTTCCCCATTTCTCTATATGTAAGATGAAAGAAAGCACTATAAAGCGTATTCGTCTAAAGTCTTCTTTCGATGTAGAAGCAATGATTAGGGGTTTTTCTATTTCCGATTGTTAATGTTGACTATTTTGCACTTAAAATTTTTAATACCATACATTTCACAACGTTTTTAATTATACAGGAATACCTCTCTTCGGAGAGCGCAAAAACGGATCCTTCAATCCGCAGTTTGTTTTTTCAAAGAAGAATAAATTTAAACGTAGCAGACGATATTTCTCATTTCAAATAATAAACTGTTGCCACAACCTTTTATTCCAAATAATTAGTCCAAAGAGATTTAGTCCCGAAGGACTATTACTTTCGTTTGGGCGTTTTGCGTTGTTTCACAAGAAGCGGCGTATCACTTTTCAATTTAGAGCTTATGTTTCTTTGTTGGTTATTTTTTTTTTTTGACGTAGCTTTCTCTTCAAAAATCGTCTGCGTGCGTTGCACGGGAAAATAAAAAGGAATTTTAATTACAGTTCTAAATAAATAGCCAAATAAATGTGAAATTCGTAACAATATTCTCTAAAACTTCAACGAATTTTTCATTAACAAACTCAAAGATTTCAAAGCCAGCAATACCAACGTTGTACAGAAAAACATTTTTATCTCCAGCGCGTGAGAGCGTGTAACGAAATTTCTAAAGATATGCTCAATTTAAAATTATTTTGCGATATTGCTGTTGAACTGAATTTTATGGTTTAAGTGCGAAGAACATGGTATTTAACAAATAAAGGTAACACACAAAATGTTAAATAAACGCACCTTTGGACGTAATTAAAATCTGAAACCTTTCAGATTTTTTTTTATTATTTTTTTTTAAATTCATTATCAAAATCTTAAAAAATATATGTAAATATCCTCTGTATTTAAAGAAACTCAGAACACAGATGTGATGCAGGAACAACGCTTTTGTTGAATTCCCGAAAGTAAAAGCATGGGCGATTTTCATGTTGGGCTTGCTGAAACGTCTTGAATAATCGCAAATCTTCCCTCTACAAGGAAAGCTTCTTACCGCAAACCGGAAACGAGGTTCTCTTCTATCCCCAAAACACACTTCCTTCATTCACATCTAAATCTTCCGCCATTTAAGTGCCGGAATGAATAGAGAGGAACTTTCCATTAGGCGTAAAATTGATGATCGAAAGCTAGCAAGGATTCTGAAATGAATTCCTTACAGGGAACACTTACTGGATACTGCAAAGCAAGTACTACATGTACAACCAACACATGAAGAAAATATGGTATAGAATATTTCTTAAATGATGGTACAATGTTCCACAACAAAGAGAAAAGCTTAGAAATTTTTTACGTTGTGTAAAAACATATTACATTAAATCACGAATTTATATCCAATTAATTTTTCTCGGCATTGTCATTTAATTTTGTACTAAGCAAAATCAGAAAAAAATTATGGCATCGGGGGGGGGGGAAGGCTGGCAGTTTCGAATTTAACAGAGTTATATTTCCTCATTGATGCCAGAAATGTAAACAGGTTCTATTTACTGACCGAGTATTATTTTATTACAGACAATTGAAACTGAACACACATTTAATTTCAATCAAGATGAAATTACTAAAACTAAATGACAAGAGCTAACTTAATGACATATCTCTTCAGCATCGAAGATAGTACTTTATGCGTGGAATACATGTAAAAAGGGGTGTTTTGAGGAAATGATCCAATTTTATATTTAATGCTTTTATAATCAATTTATTGCTTTAAAATCGATTAGTTTATTAATTACTGACAAAGAGGTTAAATATCTTACTTTTTCCCAAACACCAACATACTGGCGCATGCAAGATAAAAATAATTTTATTTCGACCCGTGGCAACACATCTTTTTAAATCGCTGAGTTTTCTGGTCAAATTTGAGATATAAATATCTTATGCCTCGCCAAATAGCAACCTACCGCTTTTAAATGTCTTTGTTTGCATTCAGATGGCTGCAAAATTTCATTAATTTCGCATAAAGCATGAAAAATAATAAAAAATCCAAAATTCTAGCTTTGAGGTCCACATAGTAGGGTGAAGGACTATGTGTATTCAAATTGGGTGGCTCTAAGTGCCGTCGCTTTCCACAATGAGAGGAAAAACAAACATACGTACATACAAATTCTTCATTATTTAATACTTCAGATGCAGTACATTTATTACTTTTAAATCGCTTAATTAAACAGAAATAAGAGCATGAGAGAAAAAAAGGTTATTATATGTTAATGCGTTTCACAGAAATATATAAGGTAGAGACATAAATTTAACAAATAATACAAAATGTATCAGAACAAAAAAGGTCGCAGGACAAGGAAGACGGAAATACGCTTTAAAAAGAATACGTAATTTCTTTTTCACTTCCTTGTACGAAGTAAAGGAAGCACTGTAATCGCAATTTCAGTTATCAGATTTCAACGGAAATATCCATTGTGACTGTTCCCGAATCCATTTTGACTACTCTTTTTGCGTGTGGCATGCACTCTCGGTCAGAATAATGGATTCTTTGTTACAAAACGGATTATAAAATGGACTCAAAATGGGTTTCATCATGACTTTTGTACGTACGTACATACGTATCTCACACATCTCAAAAACGATTAGTCGTAAAACGTTGAAATGTTGTATATGGGACTGCTACAACATCCTTGTGTGCACCTCCCTTCTTTTATTGCAGTCGCCATAGCAAAGGTATATACTATATACCCACCCCATTTACTCGGTTTAAAAGGTCCTTATCCGGCCTTATTCGTTGGTCGTACTCATTAAGTTCCAATTACAGAAGTGCTTTAAATGACGAAAATTTTCATATTTTGGCAATGTCAGCTTTATAAAAAAAATAATTTTAAATAAATAATGAAATCTAAATTTTCACGTGATTACTGATTCCTATAAATATACTCGGGAAAGTTTTTACTCGTTATGAAAAAATAAAAATACAAGAAATTTGACTTCCGTACGCCAAAAATTGATCGGAATATTTAATTTTAAAATTTGCAATTTTTGATGCCAATTTTCCGCTTGCCTTTAGGCATTGGTAAATGAAGTTAGAATAATTCAAGGAAAGAAAATGAACTTAAATGAAATGTAGCAAAAATGTGTATAATTTAATAGGCCATACAAGGAAGTCACGTGGTGTCCTCTTTAAATTTTTAGATTGTTATGACAGGCTTTTGAAGATTTTTGTCTAACAGACATGAAAGATACCTTATAAAATTTAATAAAATGTCCGACTGTCAATAGATTGATCGCAAAATCGTTTCTTATTGTTAAATATTTCGGTATTGAATCCTATAACTGCATAATGCAGGACAATATATTAGTTGCTATTAAGCGCATCCAATTAAAGTGCGTGAAATGTATGTACTTTATATGAAGATGTAATGTCATTAATCCTGTTCCAGCGTTGTGAAATTATAGAAAATACATTTTTGGTCCATTTTATAGTTTTTGAAATGCTCCTGTCGCCCATAAGTTTTTTAGAGTAAGTTTAGTGTATCTTCTGATATTATCTGATTAGATTAGGTAATAATACCTGATTAGATCCCTAGGAAATACCTGGAGAAAAATTCAAATTTCCAAAGCGTATGGGAAAAATAAAAGCAGCGAGCAAGTATTCATTAGGGAGCATTGCAGGATTCGCGGGCTTTAATATTCATTCGGAAACAACATGTCAGATTTCACGAACGAAGAATATGCGGATACGCATCTGATTTATGAGTGAGGAGATGGCAATGGACTCTTAGACAGAGGATATACCGAAAGCTATATTTGAAGAGGCGTTGTCCCCACCATACCACCTTCACGAACATCAACCGACGGCTGCGGGAGACAAGACCCTTCCAAATAAGGAAGCGTAATGCAGGACAAGAACGCAGTGTGCGCCCGCCTGATGCAGAAAAGCGAGTATTGCAACGGTTTGCTGTTTCCCTATCGATCAGTAGGGGATCGGTTGCAGCTAAACTGGGTATTCAGCACAAAATGGTATAGATGGTTCTTCGTGCAGAAAACATGCAACCTTTCCACAAGCAGCAGGTCCAACTCCTAGGCGGTGCCGATTACCTCTTTTGGGTGGAGTTCGTACGCTAGATGCTTGATGCCACACAGAATAATTCACAGTTCCCGCCACTTTTTTTTTTTCAGACGAAGCTTGCTTTACGAGAGAAGGCGTAGTCAACACGCACGATGCACATATGTGGTCGTCCGAAGCTTCCCACAGCACTGTCTCGGCGATGGTGCAAACACAAGCTCGGTATTAACATCTGGGCAGGTATTCTCGAAAGTTATCTGATAATTCATCGACCTTATTTTCCTGCAATACGTCTTCTTGGATTTGATGCGGGGAATACCGGTCACTGTGCGCCAGAACATGTGGTTCATGCATGATGGTACATCAGCGCATTTTGGATTGCCATGCTTTATCAGATGCCTGTGGATATAGTAGAGGATCTGACAGCATGGATCGTCGACGCTTCAGCAGACATCGCCAGCACACCGGGTATGTATGAACGCGTTTGAATATCCTGCACCTGTTAATGTCGGCTGTGAAGTGACCTTCGCAGCCGGAACTTCCTATAAAAATCAATAATTCCTATAAAAATGTCTGGTCGTCTCCTTTCTGACATTAAAATTTGATGCGCTGTGATCCTGTTTTACAAATAAATGCTTTTCTATTTATTATTATCCCTTTTTGTTCTACTCGACGTCACACCGTTCATAACTATTTTTGCGATTTTCTGCCACTAAACGTGATTTGCGACCCTATGTTCTAAGCAATTTTTCATCCTCTTGATGCTTACTATCATCCCTCTGAATTTGTCGGTCGAATTTGGGAACAACCTGCATATACCCACTCCCTTACCCGGTCTTTTTTTTCCTCAAACATGAGTCGTAATCATTTGCTTCTAATTGCAGACGTTTTTTTAAATGACAAAAATATTCCTGTTTTGGGAACGTCAAATTTTTTTAAAAAATTAATTTTAGATAAATAACGAAATCTAATTTTAAATTTGATTTCCCGGTTTTATTATATTTGGATTCCCGGTGTAGTTACAGTTGGGAAATTTTTATACTCATTATGAAAATATAAAAATACAAGAAGTTTGACTCTCCTGTACGACAAAAATTGACCGGGTATTTTATTTCAAAATTTGTTATTTCTGATATCGTTTTCAACTTGTCTGGAAGGATTTTTTAATTCATACAGAATAATTCAAGGATAAGTGTAATAAAAGTAGTAAAAAATGTATATAATTTAATGGTCCGTACGAGCAAGTCATATGGCGTCCACATCACATTTTTTTAAAATGATGCATTACTGAAGAACTCATAATGTCTACAATATTTATTTTCTTTTTCGTTTATAATGTTAATCTTTCGGATAGACATACAACAAAGTTTACCGAAAACATTAAACCAGAAATAAATGACAGCTTTCTCAAAAGATTTTTATTTTTATTTTTAGCCCAAAGAAGCGTTAGCCCAGAAGGGCTATTAGTCTGAAACGGTATTTTCCGTCGAATCATGAAAATCGTTGTATTTCTTTTCAAATTGTTGCCACCAAATATTATATCCCTGTATTGTATTTAAAATAATGAAGAATCTGCATGAATATATGCATGTTTCTCGCGCTGTGAAAAAAGAACGATACCTACAGCCATCAAATTTTGAACAACGCAGTCCTTCACCCGAACATGAGCACCTCGAATCCCGAATCTTAAATTTCAAATTGATTATCAATTTGATATTTTTTAAACTTTAACGAATTTTTTATTAAAAACCTCAACAATTTCAAAGCGAACAGTGGCAACACACTGTATGGAATAAAATAGTGTTACGTTTTTCTCTTTTCTTTTTCTTACGTACGTACGTTAAAGAATTCGTGGATTTGGAGTGAATAACGACGACACTCGATGAAGTGTCGAAACACACTTTATTGGCCAGTTTTTCAAGACAGCTCCAAAATCACGCTTACAGCCGTCGAAGAACTACTATAAACACGTTGAAACAATCAGCGACATAGCCTTCAGATTATCGGGCTATAACGGTGGAGACAGCTTCACGGCAAAACACTAGAGTACAGCTCCCGACTCTGCTCGGTCGTTCTCGGAACTCCACGTACTCTCGACGCTAGAACTCGCGATGCACTCGACGGTACACTAGACTACAGCTCCCGATTCGGTTCAGTCGTTCTCGGAGCTCAACACACTCTAAGATCAAACTCGACGATGCACTGCCTCGCGATACACTACGAGACTTGCTCGAAGCACTCGACGACCCACTGATTCACACTGAATCTTAACTGACTCTACTCTCCGCGTACCAACAGGGTTTATATAGCTTTTGGCTTGTCTTCGAGAACGTTCTGGGCTAAACCAGTAAGAATTCGTTCCAGAAGGTTCTCCATGCGTCTATAGCATATCGCCAATTTTTCCGCCAAATGCGCGATTTCTCGCCAAATATGGCAATCTTGCCTTGCCATTTTCTGGCAACCCTAAACCTGCTTTGCGGAAAAGCTATCTTACCGCGCCTGGACATTTGTAACAATATGTTTATCTCCAGCCCCAGACTGTCTCACAGAAACACTAATGATACACTGTTTTTAAATATTTTATCCCAAATGGTCTAGAAATGTGTGAATGAAAAAAAAGTTCCTTAGGGCGTATTTATTTATTATTTTTATTTTTCGTTTTTAAACACCTCGAAGGAAAATAGCCATAACCACACACAAAAACGTTTCGTTTACCTTCCATTTCTCATGGTGTTGCCATTCGGCAAACCATTTGATTTTTGTTTACCTTTGATAGCAAATGTAAGCAGTTTTTATTGATTGGGAGACTGAGGAATTTAAAACAATAACGCAGTGTTCTTAGTAATATAACTTTATATTTTACTTTTTTTTCTCCTAAGATATCTAATATATATAAATTATAATACTTGTAATTTAGAATACATCTAACTGATAGATTTTATTAACACTTGCAGCTTTGTAGTAAATTGGGAAAAATATTCGTAACATTATTTGCTACATAAACTAGTTCAAAACATTTTTTTAATTAGTTGCTGTTTTATATTTTTGAAATTATTATTATTATTATTTAAATTTTAAATGGTAACTTTTCTTTAATGTGTGAAGTTTTCAGACTGCAACCACGATTCGCGTGATTACCTTAATATTTCATAAATAGGTAAAAATATAGCTCTACTGTGATGTTTGTTAAATAAAAAAGTAGAGAGCTGAAACGAATTCTGAGTCACTTTAAGTGGGGATAAGTAGACATCGTTTGCACACTGGTCTTGATTAGGCAGTTTACCCCCTCAAATTGATACTTCTGAGGATAGTTGTCAGCAATTGCTCTGGGAGGTAAGTTCCTTCTACGAGGAGGCCGAAAAGGGTACATCAATAATACAGAGCACGTATACCCCTACCTGCCGTCAAAAGATAAACGAACTAATTACGGATCAAACTAAATATTCAGCCAATGGTGAGAAGGAGGAAGTAACGTCACGTGAATGACGTCTAAAATTATACCTCCCCACTCAACAATGTGTTCTTTGGTATGACAATCTCGACTGGCAGAACACGTAATTTCTAAAAGCGGTTGACCTTCAAAATGCGGTTGCTTTTGTTTGATAGGAAACAAGGCTTCATAAACCTTTTTAAATTTACATCTGTGGAAGCTCATAAAGCAAGCACTCGCGATGGAAATAACTGCAAAAATAAACACACATATTTCAGTGCAACTGCAGTGAATACGCTTAAATATAAAACTTTAGTTGTAAGAATTCGATATCTAATAATGTATCATTCAGTATTATATTCACCTTAACCCATAAAATTTCATTCAACTATATAAATAACGTTCTTCTTAACATCTTTCTTCAAAGTTCTAATTTAAGTATTATGAAGTTTGAATTTTCATTACAACCAGAACCTAGACGCAGACGATAAGGTAAACAGGAAGAATTAGCAATTTTATCAGACAGCCTCAAATATGAGATAACACTTAATTGTTTAAGCGTTTTATAAGGGAGAGAATAAATAAATAAAAATCTGAAGACCTTCAGATTTTATATTACGCCCAGAGGGGCGTTGCTTTTAATGTTTTGCGTGTTACCTTTATTTCTTAAAATATATGTTCTTTGCACTTAAACCATAAAATTCAATTCAATAGCAATATCACAAAATAATTTAAAAAAAGCATACCTTTAGAATTTCCAATACACAGTCTCGTGCGCTGGAGATAAAGATGTTTTTTTTGGGGGGCAGGGGTCGTACAGTGTTGCCATTCTTCGCTTTGAAATCGTCGAGTTTGTTAATCAAAAATTCTTTAATGTCTGGTAAAATATGAAATTGATAATAAAACAAATTCCAAATTTAGGCTTCAAGATGCCCATATTCGGTGGAAACGTACGCTATTAAAAATTTGATGGCTCTACGTACCGTTGTTTTATCACACTACGAGAAACATACATATATTTACGCAGATTCTTCATTATTTAATTTCTTTAAATATAATTCAGGGCTCTAATATTAGGTGGCAACAATTTGAAAACTGAACCGACACTTACAGCGAGCCAACGCAAAATGCCAAAATGAAATTAATAGTCCTTCTGGGCAAATTGCCCCTTTGGACTAAAAATTCACCCATTCGTTCTTTAGCCTTTATTCTATTCATTCTTTAGACTAAAAGCATTTTATGAAACACCATTCTATGAAACCAACACCATTCTATGAAAAATACTGAATATTTTTAAGTAGGTGGATCGTGCATTAAATGCCCTTTTTTTTATTTAAATCTATCCGACTCAAAAGTAAGAAACGAATATTCTTAAGAAGTGCATCTATTGCTTGCAAATAGTTTAATTTGTTAATCCACAACAAAGAGATTCAGTTTGAAAGAGTCAATCTTACATTTTGCTGAATGGCAACAGATTCGAATGAAAAAATGAAACGACGCATTTATTGTGATTCGACGCAAAGCTAACAAATGTTAATTCAAAGAAATTTTATTGCTGTTCAATAGAACGTACACAAATATGTTTCTTGAAAATAAATAAATAAAAATTTTTAAAAAATGAATTAAAAAAAATCTGAAAGCTTTCAGATTTTACACTACGCCCAAAGCGGCGTTTTTTTTTAACATTTTCTGTGTTACCTTTATTTATTAAATATGTTCTTCGCACTTAAACCATAAAATTCAATTGAACAGCAATATCGTAACATAATTTTAAAATGAGCATATCTTTAGAGTTTTCAATACAATTTTTGCTCGCTTTGAAATAGCTGAGTGTCTTAAGCAAAAACTCATAAATGCTTTACAAAATATGAAATAGGCAATAAAACAAATTCCAAATTAGGGCTTCCACATGCCCATATTCGGTGGGGGATTAGGTTGTTCAAAATTAGATGGCTCTAGGTACCGTTGTTTTATCATAATGCAAGAAACATACATACATTTATGCAGATTCTTCATTATTTAATTTCTTTAAATATAATAGAGGGCGATAATATTTGGTGGCAACAATTTGAAAAGTGACTCGGCATTTAAAGTTTTTAACACAAAATGCCAAAATGAAATTAACAGCCCTTCTGGGCTAACGCCCTTTGGGCTAAAAAAAAGTCCCAATGCCTTTTTTTATTTAATTTCTTGTGAGTTAAAGCCGCTTCACATCGCTGATTTCGCTGTCGGCAGGTTATAAGCAGGGCTGGGGCTAGTGCTGGGGCAACCTTTGCGGCTACTCCGAGTGCTAGGATTTAGGGGCGGCAAAATTTTTAAAATTAGGCAGGCATTATACAAAATAATTTAAGAGCCACGGATATTGCACGGGCGGCAAAATATCTAGCTCTTGGCCTAGTTATAAAACCATCCAATTCTCCAATCGTCATTGCTCGATTAACTCTTTGACTTCTCGTTCTTCTATGTGCGATAAGCCATTCTGTGCGATTCTTTATACGATTCGTCCGATTTCTCTGGCTTTATTTTCAATCGATGGAAATCCGACAAAACTGTTAATGACTTCGGGCTGCAGCTGATACCAGCAAGCATTTCGATCTTAATTAAACTTTAAGCCGCGTATTAATGGATTCAATTACGATAATACACAATCACATTCAAAAAATCCGCTTTCGGCAAGGGCTTATTCTATTACAGCCATCAAATGAGTCAACTGATAAAGAAATTAAAGATTTTATGAGAAAGAAGTTAAATAAATGAATGGCAAAGCCAAATCAAGGTTTTGCAGAAAGGTCCAACAATTTTGGAAATAGGGACTCGGATAAAAATGTGTCTGGAGAGTTTTAAAAGAAAAACCAGTAATAAAATTTCCCTTAAGAATACAAATATGTATCACGATGGACGACACCTGGTTTGCGGAACGTATAATCCACATAAAAATTAAGTATGATACAGCATTTTTTAAACGACTGACGACAATTATGCGATAATAGAAATTAAGAACTTATAAATGCTTTTCATTAAAATCCTGTTTGTTTTTATAAACTGTACTATAAATTTGGAACGCATCTTAAGATCCAATATGTCTTATGATTCAAAAACTTTTAAAGTGACAAAAACAGCCGCTTTAAAATAAAGAAGAAACTATTAAAAAAAATCCGAACTCGGTTAGTAACTAAAATACTGTTGCGTTCTACGGGTTCGTGCATTTGGAGTGATTAATGACAACACTTGATGAAGAATGAAAACACAATTTATTCGTCCGTATTACACAAGACAGTTCCAAAGACGCGTTACAGACGTCGAAAAACTATGACAAACACGCTGAAACAATCAAGGCTACAATGGTGAAGAAAGCTTCACAGCAAAGCATTAAAGTATTGCTCCCGACTCGGTCGATCGCTCTCGAGCCAATCTCTAAACTCAAAACACTATTACTGAACTCAACATACTCTCTACTCCGCGTACAGGCAGAGTATCTATAACTTTTGACCTGCCTTCGAGAATATTCTCGGGAAAACCAGTAAGAATTCATTCTAGAATGCTCCCACTCCATCTATGGTATATCGCCAATTATGTAGCCAAATTTCGCCAAGTGGGCTATTTCGCGCCAAGTATGGCAAACCTTCATTTTCCTTCCACTTTCTGGCAAACCTAACTCCGCTTTGTGGGGAATCTATCTTACCGCAGCTGGGCATTTCGTAACAATACTATTCTATTGCACTCCTCTACTTAGCAAACCTTCATAATGTCGCTAAGTTGGCGAGATTTCGTATAAAAGGAATTGTAAATCATGAAACGAAGTTTCTTCAATAGTAATAGACGAATTTACACGCATCAAATTACACTGCGAACGAAATTCTTCAGAATCAAAATGATAAACATATTTGTAGAATACATATTTACAAAAATTTGCATCATTTATAAAATTTTTTACCATGTATACAGGTGCTGAAATAGAGGAAATTTCATAATTAAAGAGAATGAAGAAATGCAAAATACAGGTTATAAAACATCAAACGTTCTATTACGACCCGTAAGTTCGATAGTAACAACGACAACTGACACATTTTTCAGTTAAAAAAAGTTACGATCTGTTATTTCCATTTTAATGGTTTTAATTCCAGCATAATATGCATTTTTCAGTACTTAGAAAGTATATAAAAATATGAAAAACATTTCTCTGAGTGTATCTTAATTTTAATGTAGACGTCTCTATTTTTTCTCAACATTTCATTTTCTTTTCTTTCGCATAAGAAACGCACATTTGTTCACAATTTACTTTCTTTTTTTTAAATTTTATTAGCCTTTGTATACTACATGAATTTAAGAGCGCACACTGCTTTCGAGACAAAACATCATAAAATTGGTTTTTGAAAAATAGATCATTTAGAATATAGTTTGATTACCAACAATTCGAAACTAAGGCATCAAATTTTTTAACGGCAATAAAGGCGAAAATGTCTTATTTGACCGCTTTTTTCCTCCTCCCTTGCTTTTTTCGGTAGGAGGGCGATTAAATCCTCTTTCCACAGCTGATGTCACGCAACAACATTTTGGACAGAAGCCAAGTTTCGGAAGTAAGTGCTCTCCGCAGACGATTCAGGAGGAATTCTGAACCATAAAAAAAAAAGTCGAACTTTTTATCTCAGGTTTTAGCAAGCGGATCTATGTATACGGCTATAAAAAGAAGGAAACTGCATAGGAAAATTAACATATTTAGCTAATGTTTCATGCATATCACATTTAAATTCATTTAAATAATAGCTGAATAGGTATGAATATAACCAGTCTGGCTAAATACTGAAATTCCGATTAGTACGATGTATGACAAAACGTATATATGACGAAAGCTATATGATGGAAATGTACTATTAACAATTGCCAACAAAATCCTATAGAACAGTGGCGGCTCGTAGCTAAAATTAGTGGCGGTGCTGTTCCAAAAAAATTTAACCTTTGTTTTAAACCTGTGTAAAGGGAAACAAACATGTATAAAAAGAAAATTTATTTTGAAACTTCCATGAAATTTTAAAAGAAAAATTAAACATTTCTTAATTACTTTAACTTAAATTGTTACAGTTCAAGCTTTACCTATTCATTTAAAAATGAAATCCATTCTTCTTGTTTTAATTTGCGCGAAGAGATCAATAATTTTCTCCTTGATCTCTGGATGACAACTGAGGAAATTTTTCTATATTGAAAGCATTGCAAGCGCATGAAAACGAAAGCTCTTGAAGTTAACTTACAGTCACAGAATTTATTACTTGAGGATGCAAGGACATGGTTAAAGTTTTCTGTAAAATAAAAGAACCGAAAAAAAATGAATCAAATAGAATAGCTGAAAAATAATCTAACCAAGAATATGGTGTATGATTTTTAAACACAGCACACGCGGAGTAAAAAAAAAGAACCAGCTCCCAACGACACTCCAGATTCGGCACTGCAAAAGCGACAATGCTCTCTCCCTCTCAGCCTCGTACGCTGCTTCCTAAGAGCGCATGCGCAGAACAGCCATATACCACATGCGCGGAGTAAGAAATAATCACGTTTCCAGAATTTCGGCACTGCAAGAGCGACAGTGCTGTTTTATCTCGCTGGCTCGAGTGCTACTTTCTGTGCGCGCTTGCGCAGAACAGCCTTGTGAAGCGCAGTTCCATACAAAATCTTTCGTACCTTTTTCATAAACTGGAGGATGGCTACTGACATTAAGTTTAAGGATTATATATTGTAGAAGTATAAAGAAAGAATTAAAGAAAAAAGGGCTCATTATATTAAATATTAAAAATAATAATAAATGGGAACAGGGGGTGCTGCAGTTCCACAGTGCTTATTACGAGCCGCCACTGCTATAGAATAAGAAATGATAATTGGTTCGAAGGAAATCATTTTGCCGTCTTATTAAACAGAGTTCATGTGAAAGTAGAGACAAACTGCGTAGGATAACTGTTTCATGCAACTGCGAATGCAGTTTCCAAAGAATACCCGCCGGAAATCGAAAAATACTGTTGCATCAGTATGTTGACGACGAAATACATTTCATCGCCAAAAGACTTCAACATATTGCTAGCAGCTTCGTACAAAAGTTCACAATATCACGCAGTGTAATCAGTAGTTATACTTCAAACTACGATAAACGTTAAAATCTAAAGAGAAAGCTGATTCAGATATCTCAGTTCACGCGGAACTAAACAAATCGCAACAACAGTAACTAAGCAACTGATTAAATTCTCCCCGGTCTTTTATAGATTTCAACCGGTCGCGCGAGATATTTCTAGCAATTTCTACTTCTCGAAATTACTGGAAAGCAATAAGAGGATGGAATTACGGTTACAGCTAACATAGTCGTCAATTACATTTATTCAATTTAAATATTACCGAGATATCCATTTACTCAATTTTAAATGCACGTGCTCCTGTATTTTTACTTTTCCGAGATAGCTTAAAATTTGTCTCGCGCTGCACTGCACGAGGAAATACAACAATTTCAATTATAATTCTACTAAAATTAGGTCTCTAAATAGAAAAATTCGTTGCAATATAAAAATTTAATTATTCTGGTTATTATTATTTAAATATAGAATAAATCTAGTTAATGATCAAAGTGGTACAATACCCGTTAACCATTGGCAAAGACCATGTGTCCCCATTCATCGTCAACTGAACTGAACTTACGTATTGTAACGTGCATACAGGTTCGTAATAAATTAAATGCACACATCTCCGATGATAAAGTTGATAACATTTATTTTATCGAAAGAAACACTTCACAGTTCTGGATCTTTCCCCAAAAATAGTCGTACAACTCTTCACAGTATCACAGAGTATAATCAGTTGCTGCACTTCAAACTACCAAGAATGTTAAACACAACGCAATGCAAAGCGCACCTAAAGAGCAAAGCTAACCTAGATATATCTCAGTACTCCGAACTTACGCTGAACTAACTACTAACAACAACAACAACTCACAACTAAGAGCAGATGCTCTCTCTGGCCATCGAGAAATGTCTAGTACTTCTCGAAATTACTGGAAGGCATATGAGGTCAGCTATTACACATAGCCGGAATTACACATTTGCACTGCCGTGCCAGTAGCGGAACTGTGGATTACGAAATTAAAAGGCCATATAAAAAATAACCTTACAACACTCAATTTTCTTGAAATCTGTGAATGAAAAATATATTTAAACAGAGAAAACATAACTTAAAAAAATTAGTAAAATTTTACATTCAAAAATGTTTTTAGTTATTTCAAAAATAATCACCGTTCATTAAAATATTAATCAAATAAAGTCTTTTACTTGATTTTTCGCTTCTATTTAACCTCTTTCTTTATAAAAATAATCTGTAGTTCTTAACGTAAGTCCACCGTTTTATTACTATTAAGCAGCTCTTGTACTTTTCTGCCAGTTTTCTTTGCACTAACACTAGCCGTAGCATCAACTTCAATAAGTGTTCTTAGTTTTTCTACTTCAACTTTAGTAGCCTTAAGATTAAGAATTGCACCTGTACATGAAATTGCACTGCCGAGATTAGAACTTTTTGCAGCTCTTATAAGATCCATAATTTCAGTATATTAGAAATAACTGTAAATTTCCAAAAGACACTTAAATTTCATTTCTGGTCCGATTCTAAGATTATTCGTCACTGAATCAAAAGCAGCTCTCGGGAATTGGAGAGGGAAAAAACTCTAAAAAAACACAGTTGAAGAAATAAAAACTGTTTCTAGTTCCAACTGGTGGAATGACTACTTCGGAAAAGAAAACCCTGCAGATTTGCTGTCCAGAGGAGACAATTTAGCTGCTGTGAAGGGCAAGGAACTACGGTGGAATGGACCATCTTGGATAAGCAAAGATGAAAAACACTCGTCGTGGCCGAGTAATGAAACCTCCAGTTGACTGAATCTGAACTTGAAACAAAAGAATCCATTATCGTTATTTTATAGAAACTGAATCAGAAATTCTTCTGGATTTGCAAACATTTAGCAGACTTAACAAAGTATTACGAATCATAGCTTAGAGATTCATTTAAAACATGAAGAATCCACACAATAGGATGAACGGCTGCTGGATTACAGAACTTCAGTCGGTTGAATATTGTGCTGGTTTAAAAAGACGCAATGGAATACTTCCCTAAAGAATATCTGGCTTTAATCAAAGGAAAGTGTGCCGTTGTACTGTCAATTTGATTACTCAGACTTTTCTACAAGCCTTTGAAAGCACAGGCATTTGCAGCACAGTCTACTGTAATCATGCGAAAACATTCCAAAAGGCAAATCGAGAGTTGAATTTGCTATAGAAAATCATAAAACACGAAGAGTGTAAAATATGTCTGGAGAGTTATTCATCATATGGAAATTTATTGTCGAAAGAGCTGCCTAGAGGGATGGCTTTGGGAAACGCTTGGTCAATTAAGATAACTTTGAGAAGAATTCTGGGAAGAAATTTTATTTCAGCTTCATTTCAAGAACTGGAAGTTATATTGATCGAGACAAATTATGCTTTCCAGGCCTCTCATTTACATTTCCAGTGATCCAAACGAAGTCCAACAGCTAACACCTGTCAATTTCTTAATCGAACTGACTGTTTCTCTAGGAAGTAAACTGGTTTCCTCCTCCGAATCCCAACTTATAAAAATGAGAAGATACTAAGAAGATTTACTTAACTGACTACGGAAAAGATAGAAATCATCCTATCTTAATGAAATTAAGTCAGCTCATTCATCAAGACCTGTCAACTAGCCTACAGAACGAAATACCGATAAGCGATGCTAACGCGTCTGGAATTTTCCAGGGAATGAGCACTGCGGCAAAGCTGCATATTGGATGTGGTGGTTGTATACGCTCATGCATCTTTAGACTCCGAAAGGAACTCTCATTAGGACACATGTACAGCTGGCTGTGTCATCTAGAACTCTCCGACAACTCTTGACGAACATTCGGCCCCGAAAGATGTTGCAAACTCTAGACTATAAGTGACCCTGATACGTTAGAACACTTATTGCTTCTACATTAGCATTTTGATGCAGCTAAGGTATGTTGTATATCATCAACAGAGTAAAACTGCCTCCATTATATTGTGCTACATAAAGAATTAGTGTGTAAATTATAGTCGATTATTTATATCAGAAACTCAGCAGATAATCAAGAACCAGGCAAAAACTTTCTATTTTATTTAAACTGATTGTCTTTGGAACTAAATATATTATTAGTGGTACAAAAGATAATATATCGAACTGGAACAAAAAAGATCCGACATTCGATTCCAAGTCATATTGTACGCATTAGATTTTGAAGCAATTCTTACTCTTAAAATTACTCTTAAATCTGCTTCTACAAGTCTTTCATACGCTTCCAAAGTTTAACAGATTTTAAAATTCAATTACACTTGCCTTATTTTTTAAAGAATATCAAGGTTTAAATGTGCCCAACAAGGCTTTAAAATTATTGGCATAACCAACACCAGTTATGGAATGAAAGAAAGTAAAAAAAAAGTTTGAAACACGGGATTCGGATTTATGTAAAAGCTTTACTTAAAATTCCTTGAATGGAATTTAAATTAAACAAAACAACCAAACGTTTTCGCGCATTATGTTAATACTCCTTTTCTTTTCTATGTAACATAAACTCCATTTGCCGTTTTCCCAGTTACACTGATAAAATGTCTCCGTTGCCATTGAATAAAGACAAAAACAAGACAAAAAATTCAATTTAAGGGGGGCGGGGGAATCCATCCAGCTGCTTTTCTAATAAGATTCAGAAAACATTCATCAAATACCACAGATACCTGCAGACGGCTCGGCTAAGTTTGCGTGTAAAAGAAGAATATTACATCAGTAATGTGCCAGAAATGCTACATGTGTCTTGAATTCAAACAAAACATTCCAGCTCCAGCGCTAGGAAATGATAAAAAGAAAAATATTACAGACGGAAAACAGTTTTTTTAACGTAATAAAAAAAAACTTTTAAAACGCGATGCGATAAAAATCCATTTTTCGATAGCTGGCCAGAATACAGCATTGTTTCAATGTTGTTTACTTTGTGCAAATAAAGTATTAAAAAGTGAATTCCTTTTACACGTAAAAAATGAAATAAATGTTATTTATTTTAATATTCTTGGGAACATAGGTTATGAATTTTCAAATAGAAATTTGTTGGGTTTAAAAAAAGTACTAACATAAAAAAATAAAAGTTATTTTTCGCCTTTATTTTATAAAGAGAAGACAAACTTAATTAGCTCAGAATGAAAACGACTACAAAAAGTAAATTTTTCTCCAGTAATAAAAGTAAATATGCAACAATATTTCCCCCTCCAAAGCAAGTATTTTCCCCACGTAATAATATTAACTTAAAATATACTTATTTGTACCTTTTATTTATATGCAAAAGTCTTTAATTTTAATATCTTTTAACTCTTTTTATTTCATTATTTTCCTTCTTCTTCGAAGTTTGAGCTCATATTTCAAAACTCTCCCTATTCCTCATTATAATTTCAAGGCTTCAATTTCACATTTTTAAAAGCCACTACTAAAAAACCGATGTCTCTTCAAAGTTGTATTGTAAAGTACAAATGCACTAAATCCTCTCTAAAACGAACCACTAAGATTCCAAAAAGGAATTTGTCCTTCTGTGTAGATAGTCATCTACACAGAAGTGATGTCACTGCTGATAGTTACTTATGTTCTTAGAAATACTGACTACTTTCAAAAGCGAAACTTCCTAAGGATTTCAGAAATGGTCGCCTTAGGAAGGTAATCGTTTCGACAACACTTATTGTATTTGAATATGTAATCCAATAACTTCGTTTCCAGCAATCTATAATAGTTATTAATCTTTAGCTTCTTAATTGATTACAAACAGATTAAATTTGAAAGAAAAATTGAATATCATATGCATTGCAGAATGACAACACACTGACAAATGGAAGATAAAAATATTTTATTTCGGGCATTAGCAACACATTTCTTTTAAGTCGTACACTTTGCGGAATGGCAACACATTACCGTTTAATTTTTAAGTTCGTTAAAGCTCGCAGGAAAAAAAACTGAAAGGTTCAGATTTCAAATTACGTCCAAAGGGGCGTTTTTTAACGTTTTGTGTGTTTCCTTTATTTATTAAATATCATGTTCTTCTCACTTAACCATAAAACCATAAAACCATAAAATTCAGTTCAACAGCAATATCGCAAAATAATTTTTAAATGGGTATATTTTTAGAATTTCCAAAACACAGTTCCGCGCGCTTTAGATAATAAGTTTTTTTTTTCCCGCAGAGTGTTGCCATTGCTCGCTTTTAAATCGTTTGAGTTTGTTCATCAAAAATTCGTTAAAGTTTTACAAAATATGAAATAGACAATAAAACAAATTTCAAATTCGGGCTTCCAGATGCGCATATTTGGGTGGAAACGTACGTTATTCAAAATTGGATGGCTCTAGGTAGCACTGTTTTATCACATTTGGAGAAATATACATATATTTACGCAGATTCTTTCAATATTAACTCGATGTGCTAAACACTTACACCACGAATCCATGCACCGGGAATACGATAATTCTTTATATCTTCTAGTTTTGATAGAACTATTTTAATGCTTTCCTTTGCTGAAAAATTGTTAGCCCTAGGAACTGAAATAAACGTTCGAACTTTTCATTTTCATCTGGTTTAGTTATTTATACAGAGGCTGTTCGCACATTTTTTAGACGATTTTGGTAAGCGGTAATAAAAAATCGTTTGCTGCAAAAGAAGTAATTGCAATTGTACTATGTTTTCGTCTGTTACTATGTAGTCATCTGTGGCTAGAAAGTTTTGTTTTTATTCAAAATGGCGAATTTAACAAAACAGTGGTTCGAAGGCTACATTTACGCTCTTTCCGAAGAGAAATATGCATACTCCGTTATCTCACATCGTAGATATGCGCATATTTGGGATATTGAAAGTCATGGTTTTGTGATATCTAAAGCGTCGATAGGTAATATCATCAACAAGAAAGGAAAAAAACGTCAAATTGGAGCCTCAAGTGGAACAAAAATTCCAAACAAGTATCCAAGGATAAAACGGACATCTTCGACTATTGCAAAGGTACGTTGTTTAATGTTAAAAGAAGATCCCCCTAGTCAAAGGACAGTTGAAAAATCATTAAAATGCTCGGTGGCCACTGTAAACAAAATGATAAACGTTGATTTAAATCTTAAGAAAGCGAAAAAACGCAATGTGCGTCGTCTCCTTTCAAAGCATATCGCTCGACGCAGGACACGCTGCAGAATTCTATATGAGAAACACTTATCCAAAGAAAAATAGATAACAATTGTCACAATAGATGAAGCATGGGTGTATTTAAATGATCGTAACAAAAAAAGAGCCATTTATTATCATAAAAGGGAAGAAAAAAATTTAAGTACATGGTTCAAAGAATCGAAAGAAAGTTTTTCTAAGGGATTCATGATTGTTGCTGGTTTTTCTTATAATGGCAAGTAAAAAATAAAGAGAGTGCAAAAAAATGTCAAGATTAACTCCAAATACTATCAGGAACATATTTTATCGCCAATTTTTCTGAATGAAATACCATCGTTTTACCCACAGTGCCATCCATCTGTGAGACTCCATCAGGACAAAGCTAGCAGTCAGACATCAAAATCCACTACTGTAAATTTCCTAAAAGAAATGGAACAAAAAACTGGTATCAAGGCTATACCCTTCACTGATATCCCTACTAAATCTCCCGATGTGTCACCTATGGATTTTTGTGATTTCGGACTTTTAAATATTGCATTATCCAAACGTTGTTCCAAAACCCTAACAGGACTCTGGAAAGTTGTTCGGGACGAATGGTATAGAATACCTCTTCTGACACTTCAAAAGGCATTATTATCCTGGAAATTGCGGTGTCGAAAGATAGTTCAGAATAAGAGATGTCAAATAGAACATTTAACACACAAGAATGTTATGTAATTTAGTTTTGTGAATACAATATACATCGTCTAAAAAATGTGCGAACAGCCTCTGTATATATGTAAACCGTTATCATGCTACAACATTCAGCTCAATCATCTGATAAAATAAGATGTTGTACCTTTAAAATTATGCCTTATAGGATGCCAGTTTAAAACCCAAGGGGGAAAATTAGGTACGATGTTCAAGGTGAATGATAGCCAAATGAAATGTTGGCCGCAGTGAATCAGAAGTATGGCTACATATTTGATTACATCTTGTGATGACGATATTACGGCTAGGTGAAATGATAAAATACCATTGAAAATTTAAGTATTCAAAGTAAAGGAAAATGCCCAACCAGACAAGCTTTACTGCCTCAAACCTTGCACCCATTAGCTTCAATCCTTTCCATTTCGGATACTCTCAAATTTCTGTTTAAGATGTTTAATTTTCTCTCCTTTTTTTTTTCCACAGTTGATGGCAACTATCCTGCATAAAAATCATGTTTTTCCATTTTGCGGAGTTAATGAACGCTATGGGCTATGATCGGTTGCAATATGGGCGATTGCAAATAACAAGGATACAAATACTGCTGCATGTTCGATAGCGTTAAAGGCCAATTTACACCTCTCCGAGCGACTCGTAAAGAGCCGCTCGTCCGAGCTTCTCGATCCGAGTAAAACCGAACTGTACTTCGATAGATTGTTTACATCAATCCGAGCGGACTCACAACTCGCCTCCGTTTGTTTACAAAATGCATACCGACGTGGCAGCTGCAGTGCTTGAAGTCTGCGAGGCAGTTTCCAATGAATTAATTTCTGTTCTTGAAAAACAAAAGAAGAAAAGGAAATGGGTACGTGATGGGTAGCTCGCCGTGATGAATTAGGAGCATCAAATCAACTTTTAAATGAACTTCAGGACGATGATGTCCAGAGTTTCAAAAACTTTATCCGGATGAGTGAAGGACAGTTTGAAACTTTTCTGGAAATGGTCAATCCCTTTCAGAAAAAAAGTACCTTCTTTCGAGATGATCTGCCAGCAAAATTAAAATTGCAGATAGCGCTTCGGTTTCTGGCGACTCGTACAGTTCTCTACAATACTTATTTCGAGTTCCAAAATGTACAATTAGCATATTTATTCCAGAAGTGTGTGAAGCCATTTTCTCATCATTGCAAAATTTTATAAGGATAAGTGACTTTATTTTACATGTAACTATTATTTATGATTTTAAATACATAGAACCAATGATAATTAAGTACTGCTCTGTTATCGGGACCAGATTCAGAAATGTATGAATGTATGCATGCATGTGCACATACAGTGAGTAAAAAACGTATTGGCAATTGCCTGTAATTGACCATATTAGATAACAAAGGATATGCTTGACAATTTTAATTAGCCATAATGAACACGAGTGGTAATAAACACACAAATCTAATGAAACTTTCATTTTAATATTCCTTTTACACAAAATATACAGCAGAAACGTGAATTTTCATGTAAAAAAAATTGACAAGATCATACAGCAAAATGTGGTAACATAATTTAATTACTTTTTATTCATACCGTTTGCTCTTATAACAGCTTGTAATCCATTTCTCATATAGAAAAATCAAAATCTTAGTTGTACTGTTGGGAATTTTGTGCATTTTTGCAGGAGTTATGTGCATACGTTCATCCTTACACGAAATTTTATGTTTCCTGACTTCTAGCTCCAATTCGTGCCATAAATTTTCAATTGGATTTATGTCAGGCGATTGAGGCGGTGTCTTTAACCGGCGAGGAATGTTATAGAGTGACCACTCCCAAGTGAAGATCGCTGTACGCTTATAGGGTCATTATCCTGTTGAAACACGAATGATGTTATTAAGCCAACTTTTGGGCACTGAATTTCAAATTATAGCCCAATATATCATTGCACATATGTGCTGTCATAATACCATCAATGATGCACGCAGGTAACCAACTGCATTTGCCGCTACGCAGCCAAAAACTACGACGCTTCCTCCACTATGTTTCACAGTCGGTGTTAAATGTTGTTTCTCCAGTTCGATGATGGGCTTCCTCCACACATATTCTCGTGAATCCCTCCCGAATATATTAAACATCGATTCGTCGGAGAAAATTGCTGTGTTCCAAAACTTGTCTGATAAATTAACATGAGACTTCGCAAAATCTAGTCTCTTTCTCTTGAAATGAAAGGTTTCTTTCTCGCTGCCCTTCCATAATAACTTCCTCCATGTAAAACATTCTGTATAGTCTGTACATTAAAAGTTTCATGCGAAGTATTAGCAACATCTTTGGCTAATTATGCTGCATTTATTTTCTTAGTCTTTGATAGTAGTTTTTCTTAGTCTTTGATAGTGTAACATTCTTTCATTGCAGAAAATATTCGAGGCCGTCTACTTCTAATTGTATTTTCCCTTGATCCTATCGCATTGAACTTTTTCACAACATTTCTAACAGTAAATAAACTTATGTTGAGTTTTATTCCTATAGCATGATAAGTTAAACCCTCGTTTCTGAGCTGAATAATCATGTTTTTAATACTAGCACCCAATTTTGAAGACATTTTATCACAGTATTAGCAAAACAAGGTTTTAAAAGTTTAAAAGTAACACTGCAGACTTTACAGTAATAGGGTTTTAACTTCAACATAACAAAATCTGCATAGTAGTTAGAATGTTACTGATACTTTTTTGACATGCAAATTTACATTTTTTTTGTATATTTTGTGTAAAAGGCATATTAAAATAAAAGTTTCATTAGATTTGTGTGTTTATTACTTCCTGTGTTCGTTATGTAAAATGTCCTGTGTTCATACGTAAAATTGTCACGCATTTTCTTTATTAGCTAATATGATCAATTAGAGTCAATTTCCAATACTTTTTTTTATCCACTGTATATATGTATACACATACATACATACATTTCTGGATCTGGCCCTGATAACAGACCTATACAGGTAATTATTTTAAATGCACAATGCTTAGTTAATGAATATAAATATATAGACATATTTATAAATGCATACGCAATTGTAACTCATAATTGATTTATACCTGTAAAATTACTAATCACTCTTTCACTTTAAAATAGTTATTGCTAAATAATGGATAAGACACTGTTGGTAGCTTGTGTAAAAGTTGTTTTTTTTTTTTTTCAAAGCGTATTGAAAGTGAAATCAGTAAACTCATATTATGTAATAAATTATAATAACAATATAAACCCCTACAGAAAAGATTATCTTAAAATTCCCACAAGCTAAATTTTAAACAATTTGATTATATCGTAATTTCTGGTGAACTAGCTGTATCATGCAACAGTTTGAAGAGAATAGCTTTTAATAGGAAATGGAATTTCTGTGCAACTTGTCAAAGATAGTGTTTCAACTGTAGTATCTCCAATCTAACCAAAAAAAGTATCTGCTTTTATTGTAAATATTATTTTATACTTCTAACGTACGAGTACCTTGCTTACTCGCCAATATAAAATTGACCTCAAGAACATTCAGAAATACACTGTCAAATGAACAGCTTAATTGCATACTGAATATCATGAATATACTATAATGCTATTCTTCATACTAGCAATATTTCCAAAATATATATAACTATAATGTATTATTTAAATTATTATATGATTCAATCGCATATTTAGTCATTCGGTATGGAGTCACTATGACAGGTTTTGTTTTCTGAAGTGCGTTCAAAACATGCCCAGAAAATTTAAGAAATCAAATTGAAATAAATATTTTTATTTTCAATAAATATGAATTAAATCATATCTTCAGTACCACTGCAGTTCTAATCACAGAGCCAATTTTTTCCGCTACGTGGATTAAGGTTGCACTCAACATCGACCAATACATTTCTATGCAATTTTTTGCTGCAACAATATTTTCTTCAGATATTGAAATTGATAATTTCACATTTCATTTTTGTATTGATTACATTGGTTCTCAAAAATTAAGGAAAAGTCACAAAAATAGATAGAACGAGATAACTCGTTCAAAAAGAAGCCAATCCACATAAAATATGAATATGTTACCAAATTATAAAGAACCTTCTGCCTCCTTCATGGTGTAACTGGAAGCACACTTGACGTGTATTTGGGAGATCTGGAGTTCGAATCCCCACGATGGCATTTTCACATTCTTGCATCAAGATAACCTAATAATTCTACAGTGGCACCCGAACTAAAAGGTGGTGAATGATAATTCGTTACCACGAGGATTTGGTGAATGGGTCCTCTAATCCCCTTTTAAAAGGGTAGTACTTTTCCTGTACCAAAATGACTCATCCAGTTTGTTGATTTATGCTTATTTCTAACACCATAATTGTCTGATAATTTCTTTTCACGTTATTTTATAGTTTACTGTGTGTTGCATTTCGTTGATCAGATTCACGAAGTCAGCTGAAAATGTTATAGCTTACAATAAGCAAAAAAAACTTCAAGAAATCAAACATTTTATAAATGCATCAAATGTATATGGCCACTAGTCTACGAAAAATAAAAAATTCATCTTTATTAGAATATTAAAATTTTGTAAGGTTCAACCATAAATATTCTTTTTTTTTCCTGTTATCAGGACTGGGTTGAGAAATGTATATATGTATGTTTATATATATATATATACACACACACATGCACTTCTGAATCTGGCCCTGCTAATAGCAAAATATCAATATTCGTCGTTTGATGAGAAGTATAAAAAAAAAGTGCAAAACTAAATCATTTTCACAGGAATTTAATAATTGTAAAATATTGTGTTGTAAGTAAGTTTATTGTAACATCTGAATTTAATATAATTTATAAAACTGCAAAATTTATGTACTAAGCACAAAAAAAATTCATAAAAATAATTGCCTAGCATGATACTTGAAGTATACCTGAAGCTAACAATAATAATTCTAGTTTTCTCTGCCATCAATGGCATTAAACATATACATATAAATATAATTTAAAATTGATTCTCTGTAGTCATCATGCGGTATCTATGAAATGCAGTAAAACAAATTACGTATGTTAATTATGAATTTTAGTAGTCTTCTTAGAGTATTACCAGACAAAACACAAGTAGAATTACTATAATAAAATTTATTTCATATGCGAAGGACATAAATTGTGCTATATATGACACTGTCATTTAATTCTGGAGAAATTGTCTCCTCAACCAACAACTGTCTCTTCTCCTGTTCGATCCTTTTTTTTTTCTTCAATCAAAGTCTGGATTTCAAGTTGCAGCTCCAGTGCATCGCACTTTGGCAATGCTTTTAACTGGGCTGCAACACAAACGCGTCGAACATATCTTCCTCGCGAGCACATTTAGCAGATTCTGTAATTTGATTTAATTTTTTAATATCGTCAATGTCACTAGGTACAGCTGTTCGTTTTCTTTCACAGCTTGGCTCACAGCAATGCCAGATGATTGCGCAACTGCTTCATGCTCATCTGGCCCTTCAAATGGAAAGCTAGTATCTAGCGTTGTTACCTCATCATATTCTGTGGATTCATCAAACTCTGTTGCAACGCCTTCATTTTCTTTTAAAACCTGTTAGAATATAAAAAAGTACAAATCAATCATAATTTTTGACAGACACGTAATTTAATTTCTCTTAAGCCAAAAATCGAAAAAAAATCTGATTTTATTAAAATTCAGTTTGTTAAAATGTTCCATATTTTTACATTTAATCAAATGTAATTTTTATTGTTGCAGTGTCCTCAGACTTCTGAAGAACGGAATGAAATTGGTGGATTCTTAATACGATGGAATTTCCCTCACTGTTGTGGAGCTACTGATGGCAAACATATTGTTATCAAAGCACCTCCCATGAGCGGATCCATCTACCATAATTACAAGGGATCTTTCAGCATCATATTGCTGGCTGCTGTTGACCATGATTATAGATTTCGCTATACTGATGTCGGAGCGAATGGAAGATGCTCTGACGCTGGGGTCTTTAGCAATTCTGACATGAAGAAAGCCCTTGAAACAAACGCATTAAACTTAACTGAAAATGGGTTTTTTGTAGGTGATGATGCGTTTCCTCTGACAAAATATCTTATGAAACCGTACTCACGGAAACAACTGTCAAAAAAACAGAAAAGATTTAATTACAGACTTTCGCGGGCCCGGAGAATTGTTGAAAATGCTTTTGGCATAATGGCTCAACGGTTCCGAATTTGTATGAAACCAATACCTCTGAGCCCAGAAAAAGTGGATGGCATTATTAAGGCTACCTGTGCACTGCATAATTTTCTACGCACAACAGGCAAATCAACGTACATGCCACCAGGATCCTATGATGATGAAGATTTTAATAGTTTTAATTTCAGTCCAGGATCCTGGAGGAACATTCCTCAGCTTATGGGAATTCTCTCCATGTCTGCATCATTTACGCCAGGACATAATCCATCGAAAGAAGAGACGAGAAAGAGTGATGCATTATGTCTGTATGTGAACGGAGACGGAGCTCTTCCTTGGCAGCATCCAATATAAATATATGTATACGTAAAATTCATCCGTAATATCCAAGTGGAAGTAAATATTTGTAAATAAAGCAATTTTTAATTTTTTTATTATTTACAATAATGCATCAGTCTGAGGCATATTAAATATGAAATATATAATGTAAAAACTAATCCTATGGTAATAAATTTATGTTGGTACAAACTACTTAAGAAGGAGAAAAAGTATTTACAAACTACTTAAGAAACAGAAAAAGTATTTATTCATTAAAATAATAGTGAATTAGTACACGTGCTGTTAAATATGTGTTGGCATATGAAATGACTTTATTTTATTGTTTTTCAGTTATGAAAAAAATATGATACTTCTTCGTTATAGTGGCTCCCAACTATATTCAGGAATTTTAGATTTGTACCAAGATCTCGGCTATCATTTTGCCAAGCACATAAAGTGCGAATGCAAAAATAAAAAACACAGTATATAATAACAATAACACTCGATGTTGTTTCCCAAGAATATTTTTATAAATCCTTATTTTATCACATGTAATTGTTAAACTGGTAAATAAATTTCCAACACAGGGGCCTTTCTCCTTTTTGCAATTTTTAGCATTGCCCCTCCAAATGGTTTCGTCGTGAACATAAAGTTTCATGTCGTGCCATCTTTGCATACTTTACTGTCAGATAAAATACCTCTTTCTTGAAAAACGATACAGCACTCACCTCATTACTTGGTAAATTAAAGATTGTTAGCATCATGTTCACACACAGAAAAAGCAATGAATACATTTTAAAATAAAAAATGCCAATTCGAGAACGTCATCAAAAACGAATACTATAAGAACACGTAGAGAAAGCAAAAATACAACATGGTGCTAATATTTAATTAGCTAGTAAGAATTTACAATCAGTGCCTAATATACGATCACACAGCGAGGTGTAAGAACACTCTCCCATGTTTTGATGAGATCTGTCGGTTGACTGGCGATTCAGTCTCAGGGGCCAAAAGAAGTGCCAAAAATTCTTATTGACTTTTTGGGATATGAAATGTAAGAATGAAATCAGGTAAACTAATGGTATTGACATTAACAGCAGAAATGTGAAAAAATTATGTCTTGATCAAAATTTTATTTGATACAAGAATTTAAATTAGAAATATAATAGAAATTACACAAGGAAAGAATACATTTATGAACATACATTTATGTTCATAAATTGCAATGGAGTAGATTATAGCAAATCACATAATAAATATCACACTTAAGGGTGAAAATGCATTCTTAAAGGAATTTCTAAAGCAAACTGGCTTATATTCACATTAAACATGGAGAAAACTGGGAGCCTGCTTCTTGGGATTTTGCCCAACTATCAGTGCTATTTTATCTTTTGGTACGTACTGAGCTGTAGTTCATTTAAATTTACACTTCTTAAGTTTGTACAGTTATACATAATACATGATACTAACAGAGAATTTTTTTTATCGAAGGGGATTAGGTATGAAAAAAATTAAATTCTGACTCAAGACAACTGCTCATAGACAGTTGTAATGGTCTTCTGAGAGAGGTGAGATTCCAAACTAGTGTTGTTTACATTCTCAGAAATACTGTTCATTTTAGGAACGTTGCTGTGATGACAAGGTTTATTGTATTTCAGATACAAGGACTTAAAATATATTCAGTGAACATAACTGAAATTTATTCACTTCCCAAATATATTCAATAATCGATTTAAAAGAAATTCAGTTTATTGAGGGAAGTTAAAATAGATGTTTCATACATTTAGTGCAACGAGGAGGGAAATCTTTAACTTAAAAATTTTTAAATTATCCCACTAAGCTTAACCTGTCTGAACAAGACACATTTTGTATAGGAGCACATGCCTTTGTGAAAGTTAAAAAACTATCTTGTATTACGAAGACAAGAAAACATGAAGGGCTTCTGTTGAACCTCCAATTTTGAGGGTAACCAAAACCAAAGTGAATTAACCATACTGAGCAGCATATGTATTTAGCCAATTGCGGTTTTTGAAATTCAAGTTAACGAACTTTTTCTACTATTATCATTGTTTATTTAAACAAGAGAATCTTAATTTTTAAATAGGTTACATAAATAATTTTTACACCTAATTAATCATTTACAAAATAATGTAAAAGTAATAATGTCTTTTATCATTTATTAATAGAAAGAATATATTTATTCATCCAGAATCAGTAGCTGTGTGTGCATGCAATTAACTATGCAGAGTTCTGTCTGGAACTGTATTATTTCCAGAGCAGATCACGAAATTAATGCATGGAATATTTATCCAAACCTACCATTAACACGACAGGAATAAACTGTATAATATCTACCTAATTATTCAGAAAATCTTAAGTAAACATGGAAGCATTGCATATATTATTACAGGTAAAAGAATATATATATATATATTACGACATAGTTTCAACAGGAAGCTATTTATTGCAAATTGTTACTTTTGGATCCTACTGAAACTGTGTTTCTGGACAAACACACAAATAACATATAGAGTGATATCAACAAAGATTAATAATGATTAAATATAGTGATTATACTTTACTTTTAAAATGCTGAAAAGGATAATTTAAGAAAATTTGAATTCATCTAGCATACGTTGTACAAACCTTAAGTACTTGTACTCAGCGTTTCACATCCAAGCTGAATTGTAATTAATTATACCCCAGAATGTTTTTAAACAATATTTGACATTACTAAACATAGTTAAAATATGTTACATCAGTGAATCAGGTATTTGTAAAAAAGTTACTTCATGCACAGTTATAAAGTATATTTCAAGGAAAAGTTTGCACTTACCAAATTATTTTGTGTTTTCCTTTGAGCCACATGGGGACGTACAACGGAATCGCCCATACTGAACCATATTATGGATGGTCTGTATACACTATTTCCAGACGCACCAGACCTCTTCGAATCGGCAATTTTTTTAAGTTCCTGGACATAAGTTGACCGAAAGTTATTTATTTTTTGCTTGAGTTCTGAAACCCCAATGCCCTCAAATTTTAGTGTTTTGATAATTTACTCATAAGTCTTCTGTGGGAGATTTTTATCCTTATATTCTGCTAGTGAAGTGTTCCACAACACTTCACAAGAAGCATATGCGTTAAAAAATGCCATAGTTTGGTTATCGCTCCATCCGCATTTAGTACATGATAGAATATACTCTCTGCGAACACTACTCGAACTAACTGCTCGGATAGATTTTTCAACCTGTTCGAAGTAGAAACGAAAGCGCTGACTCCCATCTCCCCTACGTTTCTACTCGGTCGAAGCGAGCGTTTACATTATCCAAGAAGTCGTACCGAGCTGCTCAGACAAGTGTAAACTGGCCTTCAGACTAATAATACAAGTTCGCACACGTGAATTTTATTTGAAATGGAAGAAAATTAATTAAGTTTCATATTTAATATACTGTCCTCTACAACTCACGGTAACGCATTACTTTCATCACTGCCCTCTACAACGCAAAAATACCACACTACATTTACTTCAAACACACAACCATATTTCTGACTCATTCTGCAAAACTTGCGAGTTACTTATTTATTAAGCGCAAAGTTGTTCATAGGTCGTTCATAAAAGATTTTCTGTAACGATAAGGAAGCGCTGAGTCGAAAAGTTTAAGAACCACTGCACTTTCCATAAATATTAACCGTATGCATTCTTAAAAGCACGCAAGCTAAATTATGCTATAACGCTCATCAATCTTACTTACAAAAAACAACTGTCAGCACAGATTTCTGCTTGCGTAATTCCAAACCATGTTCCTCCATGCTACCATTAGTAGTTATGCCACAAATCCCTCAGCTATCCTTCTTTAATTAAGTGCTCCTTGCCATAATTCATCAAAAACAGAAAAGCCGTGAGGAAGTTCATCTATTACTCTGCTAACAGAAAGAAAGATCCCTGCCAACAAAATCTTTCTTATATCATACCATTCATTTTTCAGTGAATTAATAATTTAAAGTTTTGTTTTTATAAGATACAACCGCTTTTATATCGTATTAATAAAATCATACGATAATCAACATTTTCTTTTTTTTTATTATTCTTTATATCAAATAACTGCAGCAAGAATGCCACTTATTGATCAACGTTGAATGCCACTTATTCATCAACGTTTGCTCCCAGCCAATTGACCTCTCTGCACTGCACGTTCTTCAAACAGCGTTGGACTCACCGTGAGATAACTTACGGTATATCGACAATAGCAACTCTGATGCCAGTCTCTTTCAATTACAATACGGTGGGACAACCAATGCGTTTGGAAAACTTGCTTGAGATACTTCGATATGAATCTGCAAATCTTAATCTAGAAACTACAGAAGATAGTATTAAGAACACAGAAGTTACAGAATCACTATTTTTGAAACAAGTTTCGACAGGACTGTGGTATGTGGTATGAGACGGTATGCAGCGCACTAGTATTAATTTACGTTCAAGAAAGCAGGTACAGCTATTTCATGCTACCAAGTTTTATCTGCTAAGTTTCCACAACGAAAACACAATGCTCAGCAATCTAACTCTTGATACTGAGCAAATAAATAGCTAGTTAGCAGCAATAGAGCAAATAAATAGCCATAGCAAATTGCAGACTTTTTTTTGTTACTGCTATATAGTTTTCTGTATTTACTTTGTATCATTATAAACTTCTGAAAGTTTATTTTAATATTTATTTACTTGATTTCAGGGCTACAATTTGGGCGAGACAGACTTTCTTATGGATTTCTACTTAGAAATCCATGAGATGTAAGTATTCTAAGACGTAAATCTCCACATACGTTTCAGAATTCTATAAAATATTCATGAATAATTTTTAAAAATGTATAATTAATCTAATTTTTTTGTTAAATTGCACTCATGCTCGCTATAAAATGGTCGTACCATGCTATTATCGTCAAGACTATTTGCTAAGGTTAAAAAATATACACTAATCTCTTACCGTCAAGCTAGTAATTTACCGGCAAAATTTTTTCAGCTTTCAAAATCTCAAAAATGAGAATGAACTCTTTTCAATTATAACGACAGTCCCCCACACCTTAAGCTAATCAGAAACACCTGTTTAAACGAAAAATGACATTTTTTTAGGAATAATCCTTACACAATATCTAACGCTGAAACTGAAACCAATTTAAAGAAGCAACCACATCTTTTTAACATGTTTTCAGACAAATAAGAGCTCCTATGTATACATAGTATGTTTCAAACGCGACTAATTAGGCAAATAATTAATTGTTTACAACACACAAAAGCCGAACCAATTAGGCAAAGGAAAGCAAATTGGAAGCTGGTAAAAATTACTGCTACGCACGTAATACACTTCTGCTACAAGTGCGGATTAATTAACCGCAATAATCGCTTAGCAGATAGTGTTAAAACTTTTGGTAAATTCATAAACGGAGGAAAATGTGTGGGTAAAAAATAGTAGTCGCCGCCGCTTGTGACCAATCGATGATTGAGGCTAAAGATTTTTCCGCGGGAAGCACGTGCAGCAACGAAAGCAATTAACTAAATCGATGTTTTTCATATTATTCGATGCAGAAAATCGCTAAGTTTGACGAAAATATTCTTGCACGATAAAAAATGTTGAGAAAGAATATCATTAATTTTAAAAAGCAAGTGAATATTATTATTGTTTAATGATGAAAACCAAATAATAAGAGTTGAATACCAACTAAAAATGTAGCTTTTAATATGATCTTTGATTAAAGATAAATACCGAAACGAATTGCACAAATATATTTAATTAATATTGAATGAATACCTGATTAATATCGAATCGAACAAAAATTAAAATTTCATACAAAGCATTAAAAAATGAATCGGAAATTATGAACGGAAATCGGAAAAGGAAAATCTGAAAATTCTAAACTTTTTATCATAAACTATATTTAATTATTTATATTAATTTATGTTAAACTTATTAAAGTCTTAGTTTATATTAATTTAAACTTATTATAAATAGCAATCTAATCTTTCCGTCTCGCACCAGAGAAAGATTTGGATAACTCCTATTAGGAATGCTAACATTCAGAATTTCATAACTTAACGAATGGCAAACGATTTAAAATGAGTAACAACAGAAGTTAGCAGTTTTCCATTATGTTTTAGAATTCTGTGTACATAAATAAATAAATAAATTCTGATAGTTATAAGTGAATACTCTTTATTTTATATAGTAAAGAATGTTCTATCAAAATCTATTGATCCATATAAACAGAATTCTTATATAAACAGAATTCTAAAGCATGATACTAAGCTTGCTTACTTTTGTTTCTATATATTTTAAATGTGTTGCCATTCAAAATTACAAAATTCTATATGCTACAAAAAGTAAAACGTAAAGAAAAGATTGTTGCTATTCATTAAGAGATAATTCAGTTTTATTAAAAATTTATCATTTGCGTAATAATAAAAGGACTCAAATTCCAAGAATAAGATGTTACAAATAATACTTCTATTTTTGCAAAATTTAATTGTGACAGCCATTATATGGATTTTTTTATTCAGTGAAATCAACACCTTTCTATAAATGGCGTACAAGAAAGTAAATAATAAAGAGGAAAAAGCTACCATACATAATTTTATGACAAGTATTAACTTTTTACTCTTAATGCAAGCCATAATAAAGAGCAAGAAAATTACTTTAATAATTATCATACAATGTAATAATTATCATACAATATCGCGCTAAAAATTATTTTTGATAATTTTATCAAAGACTAGCTTTTACCCGCGGCTTCGCTCGCGTTGATGTCCTTAAATAAGTTTCAAAGGCTACTGAAAAGAAAAGAAAATAACTTGATTTTTTTTTCTTATTGCCTGATCAGGATAATCAGGATAAAATTTTAGTTACTATTACTTATTTAGTTATTATTATTGCCTTCTCCAATACCTATAGGCCGCGGATATTTTGTATTTACGAGGAGTCTATCGCTACGAAATCTAGTAAAACTGCTACGTATATTTCCTAATGACTAGAAGAGCCAAAAGGCGGAAATCCTGACGGATTTTAAATAATAAATTAAATTAAACAAACAAAAATTAATAAACGCTTAATTAATAAATGTTACGCTTTCAAGCCTTCATTACTTAACCGATCATCACGAAATTTTCAAGAAATATTTTTGATAAAAGAAAGAAACTACCGGATTGTAGTTTTTTTTTTTTTCTTGCCGAAATTTTCAGTTACCAAAGTAATAACCTCAAAGAATTGACCACTGAAAATTTCAAAAACAATAAAAACATTTTTAAATGTATACAAATGTGAACCTGTATAAGTTCCGTAATATTCCGTAACGCTAAGACACTACTTTTAATTATTACGAGAAAGCTGCCAAGTTTCACAAATGCTGTCACATCATAAATTAATTATATTTTAATTTACATCAATTACGTATATTATTAAAAAAATCTGATGTATACACCACATGACTTCCAAGTACGGAATATTAAATTATAGGCATTTTGCATTTCATTTAAACTTATTGGATTGAATTAAATCTACTTCATCGATAGCGCATAAACCACAATAGAATGTATGCACTTTTTAAAATTCACTATATTTACTTACCACAGCGACACTCTGGCGCTAGCTTCACTTAACAACGTTACATCTCGTTCATTTTATAACTCATCAAGAATTCAAAGAATTATGTATATCAGCTGGAGAATTATCTAATCGTTGCTACATGTTCTATTCAAACACTATCACAAATCTAAAACCATGTGTAAAAGAAATTTAAAAAAAGAGAAAGAAAGAAACAGTTTCTCGCAGACGATTCACTATTTCTCATTGAATTAGTTTAGTTCTCACTTCGCGACAAGGCAAAATTAAATAAAAACTCAAAATATCTACACTCACGTTTGTGAAAATTGCAACACCAAGAAGGAATCGTCATAATTGAATGCAATTTAATACACAGTTGAGTGGTAGTGGTACAAATAAATGATTAAATGTTCAAAGCAAACAAACAAGAACAAGAGATCAGAATCAGTATTTTGTGTGGCCACCACGCGCCGCAATAAGTGCTGCTACACGACGTGGCATGGAGTCAAACAAAGTTTGAATGTCTGACTGAGGAAGAGCATTCCATATCGTTTGTACGCGTACCCAAAGTTCGTCTGCAGACGCAACAGGACGAGGATCACGAGCAAGACGCCGACCAATGACATCCCACACATGTTCAATTGGCGACATATCCGGGGAACACGCAGGCCAAGGAAGAAGCTGTACCTGCTGCGCTGCAAAGAAGGATTTAACAATCCGAGCAGTATGAGGGCGGGCATTGTCCTGTTGAAATACAGCGCCTGGCAAGCTTTGAAGGAAGGGAACAGCTTCGGGCTGTAGAACTTCACGGATATACCGGTTGCTGTTCAGATTGCCCACAATTCGTAGCAATTGAGATCGTCTATGATATGCTATGGCGCCCCAGACCATAACTCCGGGTGTTCGTCCACTGTGGCGTTCGATAATGCACTCCGGAAGGTGGCGTTCACCGGCATAGCGTCTGACACGAATGCGGCCATCATGGTACCACAAATTAAAGCGGGATTCGTCAGAAAACACGACATGCTGCCAATCAGCACGCCAGTCTCTATGCTGATTGGCCCATTGTAGCCGCAGGCGGCGATGGTCGTGCGTTAGGGGGATCCTGTATAAAGGAGTCCGTGCGCGCAGTCCACACTGCAGCAGACGTCTACGAATTGATGAAGCACACAATGAAACACCTGTAGCTATTGACCACAGTGCTGCCAATTGTCTAGAGGAAGCTGTACGGTCCGTCCGCGCCATGCGGACCAGGTGTCTATCATCGCGAGCTGACGTCACATTTCGGGGTCCACTCCCGGATTTCCGAGTTGTCCGACACTCGTCCGTCCACTGCTTCCAAACGCGCATCACTGTGCTGCTGTTACGCTGCACACGAGAGACTACTGCACGATACGACAATCCAGCTTCACGAAGGCCGATGATTCTCCCTCGTTCAAACTCTGTAAGTTGTTCAAATCTCGCTCTCTTTCGTCGACGAGGCATAAGTACAGATTGAGTTAACGTTTACCACTAGCAGATAACCACCGATAACCATACACGCCTCGCTACAGCCGTCTATTTATTCGGATCCATCAGCCGTTCAGAGGGCGCTGCTCAGCATACGCATGCGCTACGGATTTGCAATTCTAATCATTTGCATATCATGCGCTACTTTGCATTTCCTGAAAATTTCAGCTCACTCGCGTAAGTCCTTCATGGTGTTGCAATTTTCACAAACGTGAGTGTATATTAAAAATTACGAGGTAAATCTTAAACACTCAAATAAATTCCGGAGTGGATTAAGCATGATTTAATTCGCAATAATAAAAGAAGGCATTATCTTTTTTGTTGTGTAGTTTCTCCAGATTGGCAACAAATCCACTATTCTGGTAAGTTTGAAATGCAAACAAGCATGGTTGCTATGGTCAAAAATAATTAGGCTTAGCCGCACTTAAACAACTTTTAAATTGTTGATAATTTTACAACTATAATATGCAAGGTAACTAAAAGCAGAAAAACCTTAACCATAATAATAAGAACAACATAATTCAATTATTTTTAAAGCAAAAAATGCACAATTTACAAACATATAAGAATAAAGATACTGAGCTCACTGAGCCGAGTAACAGAGTGGATATATATATATATACTTTTGGTGCGGCCGATTGCAACCAAAATGAGAGGTGCACATCTACATGTTATAGCAGTCCTACATACAAAGTTTCAACGTTCTGAGGCTACTCGTTTTTGAGTTATGCGAGATACATACATACCTACGCTACGAAAAAAATCTTTTCTGAATCCATTTTAAATCAGTCTTATAATTTTTTGGGGTAAAAGAGTCCTTTATTCTGTCCTTACGTACAGATGTCACGGAAAAACACCGTTAAGTTGTATTCGATAGCGGTCAAAATGGATTTTTCCTTGAAATATGATACTCGAAATTTTTCGCAATTACAATACTTTCTTTTTACTTAGTACAAGGAAGTAACGAATAATGAACTCATATATTGTTTTCACATCACTCAGCTTGTTAACCAGTAACAGGCAGATTAAATTTGAAAGATAAATTAATGATCTTATACTTTGTCGAATGGCAACACTGTGAATCAGTTATAAGCGTAGGCGCATGGAAGATATAATAAAGATCTTCTGTTTCACGCAGTGCATATACAACTATTAAATTTCTTAGGTGGTCACTTAATAACAGATTCATTAAATTTGGAAAATACGTTAAATAGCTTATACTTTTTGGCTTATAGCTTTTACTTTGGCGAAAGACAATACAATGAGAATCCACTAGGCGCGAGGGTGCGTCCATCATTTTCTGAATTATGATCAAGTTTAGGGATTTAATTTTGCTAGAACAGGTTTTAGCATGCTACGTGAAAATAGTACATCTCTTTCGAGAAGTAGAAAAAGCAATGAAGCCAAGTCTTTCTATATTTTTAAAATGTCATTAATGATAAATTTTAAAATTATTTTTGAGAATTGCAAATTTAACTCAACATTCATTAAATGTTTAAAAAGAATGTTAAAATGTTTAAAGAGAAAAATTAACATAAAATTTATCCCTCAAAAAATATGCTGGAAAACAGAATCTATGATAAAAGCACTCAATATTCCCAGATTCTAAAACCATTCTTTCTTATCCCCCATTACGAATTTCGCAAAGACTGATCTATCTTTGATGTTTGGATACTTAAGTTGCGTAAAGTGTCAGCACCACCAAGGAGGCTACTTCTTGCTCTTTCAAATGATGTCACGTCGACAGCTGACGATAATAGCCTGGTTAGTGAGATCCCCGAAAAGAAGATTTTGATATAAAGGGGGGAAAAATAATGCACTTGCCTCTAGAAACTCAAAAAAGCTGCCATGGCAGTTAACACAAAATCTACAACAATGGTTTAGAAAGTTACTACACATGTGGAGGTATTATATAACAGAGAAGTCCGTTTCCACAAATTCTGAAACATCTGAATATCTGACATTCTAAAAGGCAAATATGTGTGCCATAGATGCAATTATCTGATTAGTGTTCACACTTGCAGAGTTTCCATTAAATGCTGGCATATTTTTTCATATTTGCTACACTGTTTATATTTGGGATTTAAACTTATGAAAGTACGTGAATGATTTTCTCCGGATATCTTGTGTAAAAATTGTTACGGCTTGGAACTGTAAAAAAAGTTCGATATTTTTGTTTAATTCTTTTGCTTTTCTGGCATGTTCTTTCTCAAAGTTTATACGAACTGTTCCCACACAAAAATACTAATTCAGTATCTCAAAACATTAGGAAATACCTAAATGTTTAATGTAATTATTCTTCGCTTTGAAGCTGTGGATGGCAACGATTTGTAAAGCGATTTTAAAATGGGATCCTAAGTATTAAAACTTATTAGATAAGATCTTATTTTTATATTTAAAACTGTGAATTTTAAAATTCCAATAATAAAATCCATAACATAAGCCTTACTGTAATCTAATTTTATGATCTGCATTTTGTGAACTGTTTTAATGTTAGTTTTAAGATACTGCGAAATGAATAAGTTTTGAGTTCCCTACTTTAGTTATTTTTTTAGTTATTATTTATTGCTACGTTAGTTATCATTTCTAGTGTTAGCAGTGACATCATCT